>APFE031064649.1:6058-25904 GCA_000404065.3 Pinus taeda
AGGTAGTCGTAACTGACTAATTTCTCATGATTTTTGAATAGTTCACTAGGCACTCATTGCAACGGGTATGACCATTTCCATGAGAGGTAGTCGTAACTAACCAATTTCTCATGATTTTTGAATAGTTCACTTAGTACTCATTGTGTCGGGTGATGCTCACAGGGGTGAAGAAGTGGGATTGAAACTAGTGAAATGAATCACATAGCCTCAATCATCACTTCTGGGGCTTGCACCCGGTAACCAGGACTTCTCGAGAGGTCACCCACCTCAGATCACCTCTGGCTCAAGTGTGCTTAACTGTGGAGTTTTCCCCACAATCTAGCCCACTTAGATTGCCACCCCATTTGCAAAACATTAGCAAGTATTGTGCCTCATGAACCTTTCAAGTAGAGATCCCTTTACTCTTTTTCAATTTAAGTATTAGGGGGTTTACGCAGTGCATTATATTAGATATCATTTTGGTATTTAAATGCATTAAGTAAGTCATTAACGTATGACCATTTCCATGAGAGGTAGTCGTAACTGACTAATTTCTCATGATTTTTGAATAGTTCACTTAGCACTGTATGACCATTTCCATGGGAGGTAGTCGCAACTGACTAATTTCTCATGATTTTTGAATAGTTCACTTAGGGTAGTCGAACTGACTAATTTCTCATGATTTTTGAATAGTTCACTTAGCACTCATTGCATCGGGTGATGCTCACAGGAGTGAAGAAGTGGGATTGAAACTATTGAAGTGAATCACATAGCCTCAATCATCATTTCTGGGGCTTGCACCCGGTAACTAAGACTTCCCGGGAGGTCACTCGTCCCAGATCGCCTCTGGCTCAAGCGCACTTAGCTGTGGAGTTTTCCTCACAATCAAGCCCACTTAGCCTGCTACCCCATTTGCAAAACCTTAGCAAGTATTTTGCTTCATGAACCATTCAAGTAGAGATCCCTTCACTCTTTTTGAATTTAAGTATTAGGGGGTTTACACGGTGCATTATATTAGATATCATTTTGGGATTCAACTGCGTTAAGTAAGTCATTCACGTATGACCATTTCCATGAGAGGTAGTCGTAACTGACTAATTTCTCATGATTTTTGAATAGTTCACTTAGCACGCATTGCATCGGGTGATGCTCACAGTGGTGAAGAAGTGGGATTGAAACTAGTGAAATGAATCACATAGCCTCAATGATCACTTCCGAGACTTGCACCCAGTAATTAAGTTTTTTTTTTTTTAATTAAAAAATTTAAATGAGAAGAATAGAAAAAATAATCAAAAAGATTTATGACTAATGAAAATCTTTAATTGTTTTTTCTTACTTAAAATTGTTATTTTTTCTAAAAAAGGCAGGGATATATCACATGGTATTACATTGTAATTTTTTCTTACTTCAACATTTTAATTTTGAAAAAAATGGCATAGATCTATCACATGGTATTAAATTGCAAAATTATCACAATTTTTTTTAATCTTTTTTAACATAAATATCTCATAATTCAATTTAAAATCACATAAAATACGCATCAATCAATAAAATATATATATATTAAAAAAATAAAAAATATATTTTAATTTTAAAAATATCTAATTAAATTTTTTTTTTAAGTCATTCTTTTTCTAAGTAAAAAATGAATATTTGTCAGGGTGGAATGCCACTTCTTTTCGCTCTTGTTTCGAAATTTACACCTTAGAAATTTAATTTTTTATTTTGTTATTTTTTAAACTTAGATTCAATTAAAAACCTTTAAAATTATTTACAATAATCACCACGAATTTTTATATATTTAATTATTATTGTTAATAGATTACAAAATTTTAAATCTTTTATATACTTTAGCTTAGATCTGTAACTTTAGCTTAGTATACAAAATATATAATTTCATAAATCTAGGGATATGCTCTATAAATATGATTTATGTATTTAAGTAAGATTGGGGTATGGCTCAGATGTATCCAAAAAATATATTTTTTTCGGATATAGATGTTTATGAAAATATTAGATTTTATGAACATGCCTAAAATTTTATATTAATATTTTTAAAAAACATACAAATATATATTTATTATAATTTATTTATTTTTCCAAGAAGAAAATAAACTTCCTTCTAAATTGTGAGAGGCAAGTGTGAGGTTATCGATACTAAGCCAATACACAAGTTTACTTTTTAAAATATAGATGAAAGCAAGAGTAATGTTGTTGATACCATGTCAATACACAAGTATATTTATTTAAACGTATATGAGGCTCTAAGACAACACAACAATATTCATAAACAAGAGGTTATTGCAACAATATTTAACAAAGCATTATAGTCTATTATGTTACTAGTTTGAGTTTAAATCTAGATAAGAAAAATAATACTGATTCCCATAATTATAATAATGGCTTGTAATTTCTAAACAAATAAATATCTCATAATTATAATAAGTTAGAGAATATAAATATAGAAAATAATCAACATAATTGGACTTCAAATTTCCTTAAATACATTCCCAATTAATTCAATATTATCTTTAAAAACATATTGTGAATAATCTTTTATAATTTTTTCTAATTTTTCGTAATAGATAACCTTAAAATATTCCGGGATTGAATTATCAAAATGGTTTTTTTGGGAGAAACAAAATAAAGGTAGAATGAGTACCAACAATGTAATTAACAAATAAAAATAAACATAAGTACCATTAAAATTTTCTATCCCAATGTTTGTTATTCATTATAGCCTTAATGTCAGTCACTATAAAGAAAACTAAGGAGAATATATTGTTCATTATAGCCTTAATGTCATTCACTATAAAGAAGACTAAGCAGACCAGGTGGAAACAAAATTGAAGATATATACCGGGTGATGTTGATGCATAGGGGTAATATCGATTTATAATTATGTATATATTATTTATTTTTCTATCTATTATATTATGATTATGATTGAATGGGAAATATTTTTATATTATTTTTGGGAAGTTTTATTTATAATATTATTGATTCATAAATATATTGGGTAGTATATACCTACACTTGGATAGAAACGAGTATATTTTATTTATTTATGGATCAATAGCATGGTGGCTTGCCATTGTTTCAATTTTATGGCAATACGAGTATTTGAAGATTGTTCACACTAGCCATACTGACGAGATATTTATTTTACGTAATTATGTGAGGCCGTAACATAAGTCTTTGGTGTGATTTTTTTGACTGTATATATGGATTCAACTCTCTGAAAACTAAATCTTTAGGGCACTTCCTTTTTAAAAAAAATATTAATACCAAGTTTTAAAAATATTAAACTAAAAAAACCTATCAATTTTTTTTTAATGAGTAAACCTTATAAACCTGTAAAAAAATTATTAAATTTTACGTACATCAGTGACTACTAGATCAGCATGGATACTATATGTCACTGAGTGAGCGCAAGTGACATAAAAAACACTCATGAAAAGCTATTTAATTTTTTGTTGTTTAAAAGAAAATATTTCAAAGAAAATCTAAATGTATTTTTTTTTCTTTCAATTTGACATAACAAAAAACCATAAAACATGTACGAAATACGAAACGAGTCATAATAAAATGATGTATTAACTTTGGCAATTATATCCATATTGTCACGCCCCCAAGCCTGCGGTAGTCTTTCAATCGAGCTAGGCAAGGTGCGGCACCACCGAACACTTTCTTTTCACCAATACTTATGTTCGTGGACTACGGCTAACCACTTATTCCTACTTAGTTTGTGTTTCTCAACCAAGTATTATTAATGTGCCTTTATACCAATGAACACCCATACACATTCATTATCAACAGCAATTATAAATGATTAACACAATTCCACAGTATAAAGGGAGGGGCAACTCCCTGAGCAATGAGTCTGCCCAATTATATATTATACATTATTTTGCAATAGTTAAAAAGCTTTACAAGTATACTTGGTAACCCCAAGTTTCATACTTAGCCAAATTTACAATCCAAGGCAAAATTCGGTTGCCTAGCTCGTCGGCACCTCTACACGGTTGCCACACGACTCACCAACCCTTTGTTCACCTTGTCGCAAGAACGTGTTGTTTGCCCAATTTTGGTGCGCCTCCAAGTTTCCACACATGGGCACCTCTGCCCAAGACACACCTCCGTTCACAATCTCAACACTTCACCAAAAGTCACACCGTGCACACTTGCACGACGGACAGGCACTCACCCAAGTCACTAAGACACCTGTGCCAAGTCGTCGCACAAACCAGGCGCTCACCAACGTTTCACCTTCGGGAGCTCCTACACATCACTCGGGTGCCACACACACGGTGCACGCCTTTCTCCAACCGACGGGTGGCCTTTCCCGCGCCGTTCACCCAAACCAAGAAATGTGACTTACTTTCGTGCGGCCTTGCCCAAGAACGGGTGCATCTCCAAACTGCGCCTCTACCTCTTCGTTGCGTCCACACCTTGTTCTGCATATTCCTTCTACATGAGCGAAGATGCTTTGTTGTGTTGGATCGATGAGCGATGGTCAATTGAGCTCCATCGTATCACTAATATATATGGGTGTAGGGCGAGGTCGCAGCTACCCAGTCGACCTGCCCACGCCTTCAGATGCCATCACAAATGCTTCAAAACTCAAGTCAGCCTCCCCTCCAAACGCGTTCATCCTCCGTCGGCTTCACTTGTTTGTTGGTCGGCCCGTGGGTTGAGCCAACCGCTCCCCACGCCATATATATCAGCTCGTCCTCCTCTCATGCCTTCGCATTATTCCACAATGCCTTCGCATAAGTCTGAGCTCGCACATCAATCGAAACATTGTTCGTTCACCCTTCCAGCCGTGCGCGCTCTCCATCCGGTCGCAGGCGCACATCGGCGGAACTGCAGGTCCTTACGTCCTCCTCCACCTGAAATTGTTGTTGTCCTCGACAACATACCATCCTAGTAGCCATCCACCAAGATCATCATCAATGGTTGTCTCATCCTCGGTCCATGATGTCAACTCCTCCACATAGTGCAAACATCCCTGCAACATATGTATAATTACCATCTCCATCATGTATCGTCCTCATCTTGTGAACTGTCACCCTTCCTGCCTTCCTGATGTCAACATCTCTCTGGTACACTGCTAGCCCTCATGAGTTGAACTAGTTGGGTGATCCATCCAACTGTCACGCTCAAATCATAAGAATGTCCCTCCTTATGCCTTCACCAGTCTATCTCGGATTCTGCCACATCTCGGACTCACAAAGAATCTCACCACCATGCTCAGGTCCATGGAAACTCCATCCCATCTGCAACATGTCATGATGCTTGGTGCCAAGCCATCCCTGCACCATCTATCATACTTGCTCAACCTGTCTAAGGGACTCACTGGCATGAGCAGCTAACAATGAGCCCCATCTTCTTGTCCATCTAAGAAGATGTGGAGGGAGTAGAGCCTGAAGGCTCACCCTCACTAATCAACTCAATCCATATGTCAGGATCTTCAATCTCCATCTTCTATAGATAAGTGACCTGATCCTCCTCCCGGACATTCGGCCTCACATATATGCCTCATCATCATCATCATCATCCTCGACCACTTCTAGCCTTCTTGACAAATCCAAGATACTATCTGAAAGAGTCGTGATGACCAATGACTGTTCGGTAAGCTATGTTTCAACCATGGACAACCGCTTACTCATCTCTTCCATCCGCTTCTCGTCCTCCATTTGCATTAATGCCAACTTACAATCATGCTTTGTCACTCCAATGGTTGGCACACCAATGGGTACATCTTCCCTTCCATCGTAAATGTACATCCTCCTCAAATGTGGAACAATCAAAACATCAAACTGTTTCAAGAATTCCATTCCCAGCACAGTCTCATAGTCATCTATCCGCACTATAGTGAAGTCGACCTTCCCTGTCCACTCACCAAGTGTTGTGTCCACTTTTTCAGCTATGCCAAGAACATCATCAGGAGGAGAATTTTCTATCTTCATCTGTGCCTTCATCGATACAAATTTCAGCCCAATTCTTCTCGCGGTATCTTCTCCCATGAAGTTGTGAGAGGCCCCACTATCCACCATAGTGAGTATATCAGCACCTCCAACCTTCATCCGAACATACTCCAACCTGTTCCTCTCAGGATCCATCCGAGAGATCACCTCCGTAGCAGCAGCAGCACCAAGTATCTGCATCATCCCCACAGAAGATTCTTCATTCTTCGCATTAGATTGTGCAATCGCAACCACTTTCGGTCTAGAAGGGCAACTCTTCATCATATGTGGTTCAGCACAAATCCAACACTTCAAGGCTTTCTTCGTCTTCGAATTATCATTCGATTTCGAAGCATCATCCTTCTTCTTATCTTTCGGCTTATCATACTTCTTCTTCCTATCATCAGAAGTCTCATCATAATGCTCCACCAACCTGTCCATAGTAGAAAAAGCATCTTTAAGTGTTCTAATCCTCTGCCTCTTCACTTCATTGCGTGCCCAAGGCTTCAACCCAATAATGAAATTGAACACCTTGTCCCTCTCTGCCATGTCAAGAAGTTCGAGAACCACACTTGAAAACTCCCGCTAATATGTCTAAAGGTTCCCTATCTGCTTTATGAATTTTATCTTCATCCTTGCTTCCCACGTTTCATCCTAAGGATTGAAATGGGTCTGCAAAGCTTTCTTCATCTCATCCCATGAAGTAATGTCACCAACACTGCCATTGGCAATCTGATCCATCCGTCTTCGCCACCACATCTTAGCATCCTTCGTCAAGAACTGAGCAACTACCTTGACCTTCGTCTCCTCATCAGATAGACCCAATCGTTCCAAGTATTGCTCCATGTCCCATAGAAAGTTTCCAAGAGTCTTTGCACTCCTTGTACCATCGTAAGATTCCAGTTCCTTGACTTTCACATGAGGCACTCCTCCACCTGAGTTATGCCTCACGGCCTTCTTCAACACCGGGATCTCATCTCTGGCTTCGTCAAGAGATTTTTGCAAGTCCACGATCTCTGCAAGACCTCGGTCTCTTGCATCTTCAACCTCCTTGACCCTTACTTCAAGTTGTGTACACATAAGATCACTGTATTCGTGTTGAGTTCGGAGTTCCTCGAGCTCTTCCTTCATCTTCGAATCTCTTCCTTCATCTTCGAATTGGCCTCTTGATCTCTCTCGATCAAGTCCAACTTCTTAGTCTAGAAGGCTTCCATCGCCTCCATCTTCTCCAACACTTTCTCAATGAACCCAAGAGTAGTATCTTTCACACCGTGACTAGACCCAGCGTGAGATTCGGCTGCCATTGCTAACATCTTCCTTCTTCTTTGCGCTCTAGTTTCGACCATCCAACAGCTTCACCAAGATGCCTGCAACCTGAACCAGCTCTTGTTCCACTTGTATGTGAAACAACTTCCTTCACCTGCAAGTACTTGCTTCACTGTCTTCAATTCCAAGTTCCCAAGTGTATACCACCTGCTTCACCCAGCTTCCTGCAAGACTCCTCCAAGTCTTCAGACTAGCTCTGGTACCACGAGTCATGCCGCCAAGCCTGCGGTAGTCTTTCAAGCATTCTAGGCGAGGTGCGGCACCACCGAACACTTTCTTTTCACCAATACTTATGTTCGTGAACTACGCCTAACCATGTATTCCTACTTAGTTTGTGTTTCTCAACCAAGTATTATTAATGTGCCTTTATACCAATGAACACCCATACACATTCATTATCAACAACAACTATAAATGATGAACACAATTGCACAATATAAAGGGAGGGGCAACTCCCTGAACAATGAGTTTGCCCAATAATATATTATACAATCTTTTACAATAGTTACAAAGCTTTACAACTATACTTGGTAAAGCCAAGTTTCATACTTAGCCAAATTTACAATCCAAGACAAAACTCGGTTGCCTAGCTCGTTAGCACCTCCGCACGGTCGCCGCATGACTCACCAACCCTTCGTTCACTTTGTCGCACGATCGTGTTGTTTGCCCAACTTGGGCATGCCTCCAAGTCGCCACGCACGGAAGCCTCTGCCCGAGACACACGTCCGTTCACAATCTCAACACTTAACCAAAATTCACACCGTGCACACTTGCACGACGGGCGGGCGCTCACCCGAGTCACCAAGACAGTCGTGCCAAGTCATCGCACAAACTGGGCGCTCACCAACGTTTCACCATCGGGTGCTCCCACACATCACCTAGGCGCCACACACACTATGCATGCCTTTCTCCAACCGGCGAGCGGCCCTGCCTGCGCCCTTCACCCAAACCAAGAAATGCGACTTACTTTTGCGCGGTCTTGCCCAAGAACGGGTGCATCTCCAAACTGCGCCTCTACCTCTTCGCTGTGTCCACACCTTGTTCTGTGCACTCCTTCTACATGAGCGAAGATGCTTTGTTGTGTTGGATTGATGAGCGATGGTCAAATGAGCTCCATCACATCACTAATATATACGGGCGTAGGGCGAGGTTGCAGCTACCCAGTCGACCTGCCCACGACTTCACACGCCATTGCAAATGCTTCAAAACTCAAGTCGACCTCCCCTCCAACTGTGTTCATCCTCCGTCGGCTTCACTTATTTTTTGGTCGGCCCGTGGGTTGAGCCAACCGCTCCCCACGCCATACATATCAACTCGCCCTCCTCTCATGCCTTCACATTATTCCACAATGCCTTCGCATAAGTCTGAGATCGCACATCAACCGGAACGTTGTTCGTTTAACCTTCCAACCGCGCGCGCTCTCCATCAGGTCGCGGTCGCACATCGGCAGAACTACAGGTCCTTACACATATGCTTGAATTTTATGCGAAGAGAAAATTGCATATTAAACTCTAATGAGAAATTATTGTACTGCTGTTTGGAGTGGAGCTTGTCCTCGGTAACTTGTGCAACCCTGGACAAAGATGGGAATCGATGGCACTGTGTTGGGCTCTTTCATGTTTGAAAAGGATTCCAACCGATGTTGACGAGCTAAGTACCACAAGAACGCTTGATTTTCTCAAGTTGAGCAACAACTTCCTCCATATCCAGCCGGTCATCCCTCTCCGATGCCACGCATCGGATGGCCAGTTCTGCAACAACGCTTACCATTATTTTCACTTCTTGACTTACTTAGCTGCGGATCGGCTACTTCATGCAAGGCTCCCTCTTGAATCTTCATTATTGCCAAGTTAGCAAGGTTGACTTCCCCTATGTTCTGATTTATGTCCATGGCTTGTTTGGCAGAGATAATCTCCAACAAAACAACCCCGAAGCTGTAGACATCGGATTTCTTCGTCAGATGATAGCATTGATAGTACTCTAGATCAACATACCCTGGTGTGCCTTGTGGGATCGTAGTGACATGTGAGACATCTACAGGCACAACCTTGCAAAGCCAAAAATCGCACAATTTGATATCCGAACTCTCGTCGAGGAGAATATTAGAGGTTTTTACATCTCTGTGTAATATAGGTGGATCAAGGGCGTGAAGGAAAGCCAACGCCTCGATAGTTTGAATAGCAATATTCAAAAGAGTATTCCATTGCAATCCCTTGGGATTTTTGCTATTGCCATGAACATGATCGGCCAGGGTGCCATTTGAGAGAAATTCGTATACAAGCAGCAGTTTTGGACTGTTTAGAGGAGTGCAGCCATAAAGAAGAACGACATGTGGATGGTTCAACATCGAAAATATCTTCACCTCGTGGATGAACTGCTCCAGTATCCTAAAGTTATCCTGATAAAGTCTCTTTACGGACACAAGTCTTTCGCCCCAAAGTTTACCCACATAGATTGCCCCGAACCCTCCAACGCCAAGTTCGTTCTCCTTGTGGAAGCAATTTGTAGCCTGACGAAGTTCTTCGTAAGAGAATATTGGTAAATTTCCCATTTCGAGGTCACTCAAATCTCTAGGAAGAACGCTGTCAGGAGGAGGTTTTATGTTGTTCAGATAATACGCCAAGAACAACCCTGTTGTAAGAGCAACTCCTCCAATGAAGCAACTTGAGGTGGAATGAAGAGATTGATCTATCAATGCATTTATCGGGAAACCCCTAGGAGAATAACAAAACCAATTCACGGTAGCGATAAAAAGGAGAAACATAGGAGGAAGAAATAGTAAATTTACCTAGTATTATAATGGCTTTCTTTCGAGGACTTGTAACGCAACTGTAACGTGTATCAGGAATAAAGGGAAGTATTCATATCTACATCTAAGAAGATTGCTTTCACTTCAGAATATACACCTATTGATATTAATGTTAAAATATTTAAAATGATAGGAATGAAGATGAGGCATATAGTGTTACCTATAACAACTCGATTTCTTCAGTTCAAACATTAAATTCATAACACCTTAACTAAACTAGCGGTTCCAAGAGGTTTTGCTGGAATTTAAGATAAAGCATACCATGGTAGGGGAATTTGTCAGTACGGAGTCCATCATTGCAATAGCAAAGGAACAGAGGAGTCTTAGTTGAAATCGAAGTGTTGTTATTACAATATGATAATGGGTATGTCATAGGTTAAGACAAACCTTTGACATGTCGTGACAGGTTTTCTATGCAAGTCATTACAAGACCATGCAGGTGCATGAAACAATTATTGATAGATTGGGGAAATGTTATACCATAGGTCATAATAGGTTCAGGACAACTTCAGACGCAAATTTGATTAAAGGTTTACTAGAAGTTGAAGCTATGATTAATCACTGCCATAAAGAAAATAGTCAACTTAGTATAGGTTAAGAGAGGAAAATTCTTGAGCTTGAATAGAAATGCAAAGAATTAGAGCAAGGAAAAGCTTGAAATTCTTTTAATAGACTACAAATGTTTTGAAAATCAAAAGATATGAAAACCTCTACAACGGTTATGTCAATTGAGTAGACATTAGAGAAATTTTGAAGTCTAAAATGGGTCTCCTCGGAATATTTTAAAATTTTAGTGGAACTAATAAAATAATATTATATAACATCATCAAATTTTAGAGGAAAAAAAAAAAAAAAAATAATTTCTTCAACTTGTATTTTCAACTTATCTCACTACGGTTTTACACAAATTTTGAGTGGGAGCACTCATTGGATGTAGAGTTTAATTGCTCATCGAAGGAGTACTCATGTTGCATATTTTTAATGGACCTTGCTACACGAAAAATGAGAAATACATGCAAAAACGTTATTGCAATCATGTTTTTTATTTATTTCTTATTTTTCATGTAGTAGTGTCCATCGAAAGCATGGAACATGGGCACTCTTTAGATGAGGAATTAAATTATGCATCAAACGAGCACTCACAAAAACGAAAAATACATGTAAAGACGTGATTGGAGTCACTTTTCTCATGTATTTCTTATTTTTTACATAGTAGGGTCCAAAAATATGGAATATGGTTACTCTTTGGATGAGCAATTAAATTATGCATCCAACAAGTGGTCCTGCTTGAAATGTGGGTAAAACTATAGGGATATAAGTTGGAAATACAAGTTGCAAAAACAGTTTCCTTTTTTAATATTTTTACTTTTTTATTCCAAAAAATGCCAATAATCCCCCATGGTTGACATCATCATCTTGAACCCTATTGGTTGTTATAATTTTTTTTTTTGTTGTACATTTTTTTTTTCGGGCCCATTTTTTCTTCAAAAATTCTCTAATTTTAAATGTTAATTGCATGTAGGAATTGTATACAACAACAGTAGTAAGTAAGATTGTAGGGAAATTATTTGCAAGAGTACAACTAGAAATTGTATATTGGAATGGTATACAATGTTGTACTATAAGAACAATGCTTCTTAGTTGAGGCACAATAATGCCAGAATGGCATAATTTTTTTTACCATTGCCACATTATAGGAATATTGTGGAATTATGTTCAATATTTAGCAGAATGTTTGCACGCATATGACTAATGTTGTTCTTTTTGAAACCCCATATGACATATGACCATTTTAACATTTAAACCCCATTTATTTTTCTAATTTGAACACTAGCTCCAAATATTAAGTTTCTTATAAATTTCAATTAATGAAAAAGTATTATTATAAATATTTTATTGCTAATTTTTTTTCTTCTATATTTTAAATAAATATAATTATTAAATTATAAAATATTTCTAATTCTATAATAAAATAATGATTTTATTAATCCAAAATCAGTATGCTTATTTCAAATTTATAATATAAAATAAAGAATGAGTAACCAAGGAAATCTCTAATAAAATACAAAAAAAATTATGAAATTATTTATAAATATTTCAACACAACACAACTAATTGTAAATTTATAACATAAACTAAACAATGAATAGCTTTTGCTTTTTTTGTTAGTAAAAAAGTTCTATTAATTCTGCAAAATATTACATTTGATACTCAGAAAAACCTTTGCTCTCCAAGTCTCAATCCAACCAGATTTGTTGGCAAGGATAACAATGCAAAATTTAAGGAGAATCATGCTTCAAATAAAGACCATAAACTAACCAGCTAGATAGTCCAGAAAACACATGAAATGAAGAGACAACCAACCAACTTCACAAAACTGGAGGTACATTTGGTGCATTACTAACACTAGGACCAGGATGATCAAAATCTTGATGGGCATGAAACTCAACATGGGTGAGATATGCGTCCAAATCATCTAAATTGTCAATGGTTGACCTCTGGCCTCTTAGTAGGGAAGTTAGACCATCAAGAGTGTCCCACTGATTTTGTTGCATATCATTAAGAAATTCAATCACTTCATGCCTGTTGTCATGGTGTTGTCCATGCATATCCTCAAGGGTGGTCAAGGTAAGATGAATTTGCATGTCAAGGAGTCGAAAGAAAATGGATAAATGACACAGCCTGGGGATTGGACCGAGACATGCTCCAAGTATTCACCTAGCTCTAGTTGAGCGATCCCCATGGCTTCATCCACACTTGCCTGATCGTCTCTTTCCCTTGGTGGGCCATGAGGCTCCATCTCCCTCCAAGCCTCGCCTCTCTACCGTGGCATAACAACCCGAAAACTAGGGCTACCCCACTGATTAGACTCGATGATTTTTTACGTAGGCTCTACCTCTTGAAGCTCCAGTTGAAGGATGGCACCGTCAATCACACCAAAATACACCAGCGCAAACTTAAGCTAGGTAAAGTTCCCCCGCTTAACAAGTGCTCCAGGGTCACACCTAAGCGGATACAACATATTCTAGAGTGGACCCTTGCACTTCTATGAACCCCAAAGAAACTCTAGCCACCAAAAACCCAGAGCCAAAATTGTCTTGGCTAGTTACGCACATGCCAAACAGAATTCACTAGAAAACAAATATATAAAGCACAATTGAAACACACCACCACAGAAAGGGCCAGAATGAACCAAGTACAAGTAGGGGAACCAATAAGAAACCTTACCAGTAACCTACAAAGAATTTCCATAACTATCAAATTTTCGCTCACCGCAGGCCAAAAGAGCGCTTCAACTCCACTCAGTGTTGAGAGCCAACCACCAAGAGAGGCTTCGGGTGCCTTATCACCAAGGTCCCAAATGAATCGACAAATTCCACTATTAGAGGAAGAGTCAGAACCATAACACCATTAACAACTACCCATAGTAAGTTTTTCGAGAGAGTGGTCGTGCATAAGTTGGTAACCTATGCATACTCCATGATGTTTGCACCACCCTCCCTATCTCCCATAACCTAAAAGAAAAGAAAAGAAAACAGACGTACCACCACCCTTTAAAACTTGTTGTGGCCTTCTCAAAGATTATAAGCCACACCTGCGAGTTGTCCATATCACCTCCCTTGTACTCATTGTCTATCATTCACACAAGTATATTCCACACCAGCCCACACTTCGTGATTCAAGGTCCTCCACCCCATCGAGGTAATGAATAACTTATTCTAATATATAAAGGAAATCTCTAATAAAATACATGATTTTTTTTAACTATTTATAAAATTTCTTAAAAAATCATGTAATATAATTACACTTTATTTTATTTCATTAACATTTTTCAAATAAAAATATTATTTATAATAAACTATTATAATCTTTTATTCTACTCATCCATCATTCTATATATTATATATATATGAATAATTTAAATTATTAATTATTCGATATTATTTTAATTATTATTTATTTATAATTTTTGTGGTAGATTATTTTTTTTAATTTTAATTTCATAAAATAAAACAACTAATATATTGTTGGAGTAATTAACTCATATTTGTTTTTTTTAAAATTTTGTTAAATTTATTAGAATTTTTAGGATTCTATATCAATGTGTGGTTGAGATATTTTTTCATCAAAATAATTGAGTGATTTGAATTATTCCATCTATCTTAAGTCAAGCTTAATATATAAATATGTGGAATAAGTCAAGCTTAACTTAATGTATAAATATGCGAAATAATGTTATGGGTGAACAATGCACTCTTTCCTATTTTCTAAAAGATACTCCATAAAAATAATCAGGTACATTTGAAAGCCACCAAAGTTTTGTTTCTTTAATGATAGACGGGCTCCAAATTAATATACGATGGAAATATGACCTTCGTTTTTGAGCTTAAACAAGTCGTACAATACAGTTTGGATCACCCCAACCCTACAACGGATTTATTCCTGCCCCCATTGGGGGAATATAGACGTAAATTCCTTTGCTACACATCTGCGACACTAACAGTTTATGTGGCCATGACATTCAAATTCCATTCAAAGTCTTTGATGAAGAGCAAAGAAACAAATTATAAAAACGGTTATTCTATTCCGGGGATTGTAAATAGAAAATTAAGACACGATTATTGTATTCCGGCGATTATAGACAATATTACATTATGCACAGCCTGAGGTGTATATACTCACTGCATGTTTTCAGGAAGCGAGCATACTCACTGCATGTTCGCAGGAAACAAATCAAACCTCGGTGGCTGTGACTGCACTTAGTCAAGGTATTCAACATTCCTTATAGTTGTCACCGAATCATTCTCTCAAAGAATGCAAAGAGTGAGAGCATCAATTTCGCAACAATGCGAAGACTTTGAAATAGCTTGCTCTTCAGGCTTTCAGGAAGCGAACATACTCACTGCATATTCTCAGGAAGCAAATCCTGGCTTGGGGACTGTCACTGCACTTTGTTGGAGGTCATTAGCTTTCTCCATGGTTTTCCGGGGACCGATTTCGCAACAGTGCGCAGACTGTTTTGCAAAAGACAATCAAATATGGAAAGCTGGAAAGCTACGATATAAATTCAATTGAAGAAAAATTTACACTAGAAGAGAGCATAGGATTTTCAGGCGTAGCCAAGGAATTGAAGGGTAACGGAGGACTGAGAACATCCTCTCCATTTCCTTCTAACATTTGGACAACCCTCGTCATACAAGGACGATCTCTGGAGTTGTATTGAATGCACCACAATCCAACTCATGAGAGTCTTCTCGCCTTCTCCTCATCTGCAACTTCTATTTCCCCACCTCTCAATCTCATCCCAACTCGCCGATCTCAATCAGCTTGAAGGCCCACTCGGGGAAGTATAACTGACTGGACCGATTTACCTGGACATCGATATTCTTTCTACCGCCAACAATCTCTAGCAACAACATTCCGAAACTATAGACATATGGTTTATTAGTAACAGGACCCATGTCTCTCGACCACACCTCTGGCGCAACATATCCGGGCGTCCCTCTCGGCACCGCGATCGAAATATGATCTTCTCCCTTCCCAGACAGTTTTGCTAGACCAAAATCAACAACTTTAGCGGTGAAGTCGGCATCGAGCAATATATTTTGAGGTTTGATGTCGAAGAAATTCCACGAGCCACACCCAAAGCAATTGAATACAATTGCTCCCACCTTAAAATTTCACCATTCTCTCTTTTGGAAAATATAAACTTCTCTCGAGATCCATTGACCATGTATTCATAGACCAATGCGCTTGTACGGCTTTCGAAGAAATATCCAACAGCCGTACCAAATTGATGTGATGGACTCGTCCAATTGTGGTGACTTCATTCATGAATTCTGTTTGGCTGTGCCTATTACTATCAGGAAGCTTGACCGCCATTAAAGCGTTGTTCCAAAGCTTTCCCTTGTACACCACCCCATAACGTCCTTCTCCCAACTTTTCCGCAAAATTGTTCGTGATCTTCTTAACGTTTAAGAGTGAATATCTGGTTGGCATTGGCGCTTCATAAGCATAATCCTGTAGGAATTTCTCTACCTTTGTAGTAGAGCTATCAGGAGGCTGTCTTCTCTTCTTGTCATAAGATGTTAAGAACAACGATACTATTCCTGTCAGCCCAACTCCTCCGAAGATGCAACCTGCAGTGGAATGGAGAGATTGGTATGAATGTGACCTTTCTCCATTAACCCCGATGAGAATAGTGGAAACAAGATACAAGTTAACAGTGGTTTCCAATTGAAAGAAATCATAGTTACCTATTACAATGGCCGGTTTGGTTTTCCTACCTGCAATGTGGCCATGACAAATACTATGAGTCAAAGAAACGATCCATAGTTTTTGCAAAAAGAATGAATACTTGACAATATTGCGAAACACATTGACATATATCCCTGTGTTCCAAAGCAATGAATTGATTGAGCATTTAACACAACATTGAAAAGCTCTGGTTGCGAGTTGCCATGGGGACAAGGGAAAAGAAATATTGAACTTGGTTCTGAATTGTTAGAACCACAACTCCCGTGGCTATCTAAACTGTAGTTGTCAATTTCGAATTCGATTTGATATGGAAAAAAAATCGACATTGAAATTTCAATATAGTGAAAATTGATATGAAGTAGATATATTAAATATTAAAACTTTCAAAAGAATTTCCATCACTTTTGCTCCTGGTTAACATGTTATTTCTTTTGTAATTTGAAACATTTGTTAATATTAATGGGATTGATATGTTGTTCTTGTATCTAATGTTGTATAATTCTTTCCAAACAAAATCATGAATACACAAAATTATATCCTTTTTTAAAAAGCTGAGAAACCTGAACCTCAAATGAAATTTACGTGTTATTCCATGCCAAAACACTAATTCTCCCCATCTTAACAAAGCAAGAGGGAAATAATGTTTTAATAAAGTATTTAGTTTGTTACAAATGAGAAGATGTTTCAATATTGATGAAATGAAGAGGGCAAGAATTTTAAAATATTTACATTGTTACAGATTAGAAGATGTAATTTCAATAGTGATGAAATAGTGTGTATTAATTGGTGGGATTAAAGTAGCGTGGTTAGTGAGTGCACTACGAACTTTGTGAGCCTGAACACAGCGTTATCCGCATCCATAATCATCCAAATTTATCAAAACCAAGACATTTTTAATAACAACGGGAGAACAATTCCCATGAATTATAGTTTAAAATAAATCTTTAATGCAAGGTAAGAAATAGTGCCTGGGTATGGTGAACTATTCAAGCACGTTGGAAATAATAATCTGAATCACCACAATAAAAAGCATGACTGTTAGACGTATTTTTGCAGGTTGCGTCTTTACTTGAAGATAGAAGAACAGAAGTCAGACGCGAACTATTCAGAAACTCAACAAAGACATTAAAAAAAGTTATGTACTTCGGTAAAAAGATATGGGCAAGTATTTATTCAGCAACCTTTGCCCACACTCCAGAAACACTTGCGTTATTGTGAACACACTCAACAACAACATCATATTAATTATTTTGCTCTGTCATGAATTAAATGTAAAAATTGTATGCTTAGTTAAATATGAATGTAAAAATCATTTATTTATTCAGCAACTTTTGCTCACACTCTGGAAATGCTGGAGAAAATTTTGGTGGGCGTGTGAAAACAATAGTTACTTTGTTTTACTGTGTGTTATTCCGTGTAAGTTTAAATCACTGTAACTTTTATTTTACTTGGAGAATGAGCCGCAGGCTCATGTGAATAATTTTCATGTTTAAGAAATGAATAATAAGTTTTAGTGTGTTACTCCAACCTTATATTGTTTATCTTTGAGTCTATGTAATAGCTCCGTGAAATCTAGGTGCGCGGTACGAAAGGTAGCTCTGCGAAATCTGCTTCGCAGTGCGCAAACCTAGTTTCGCGAAAGTAGCTTCGCGACACTCACAAATCTTTGTCTCTCCCCTCCGCGAAAACGAAAATTAAATTCCTAAATTTTTCTAACATGGTATCCGAGTGGGTTAAACTCTGTTAATGTAAAAACAAGTGTTTTTACTAACAGTGAAAATTGTTTTGAGCGCGCATTGTTCTTTTAGCATATTTACTAGCAAGTAGAAAGTTTTTTTTACGCTAAAAAATGGCAACATCAAGCACAAGCGCGCATTGTTCTTTTAGCATATTTACTAGCAAGTAGAAAGTTTTTTTTACGCTAAAAAATGGCAACATCAAGCACAAGTCTGACTAAACCTCAAATACCTTAGTTTAATGGCAACAATTATGATTATTGACCTATTAAAATGAAGGCGCTGTTTTCTTTTCAAGATATTTGGGATTTGGTGGAGAATGTTGCTCAAGAACCAACAAATGCAGCAGCATACAATGCCTTATCTCAACAAGAAAGAGATGTGTTAAGGGACAACAAGAAGAAGGATTCAAAAACCTTGTTTTATATTTTCAAAGAGGTTCATGAAAAGTATATTTCCAAGGGTTGCAGCAGCAACGAAGTCCAAGCAAGCATGGGACACCCTCTAGACAACGTAGCAAGGCATGGCAAAAGTCAAGACAACGAAGCTGCAAATGTTGAGGAGAGATTTTGGAACACTTTGTTGGGTCCCTATAATACTAGTGATTACCCCATTACTATGGTAGTTGTACCCCTTATTAATATTTTTGTGCCCCTATTGAGCCCATATTGTTATTACTGTGCCCCATAGAATCCATCTATGGTTATTTTTGTGGCTTTATATTATTATTGTTAGGTCGGCTGGGTTATATTGTGACTCCTTAGACTCCTATATATAGAAAGGAGGTTTTTCCATTTGTATCTTACAAGAATTGTTCATTTATGTAATGTAAAGGAGGTTGCCCCCTCGAAGAGGCTGAATTCCAAGGCGTTGATCTATCTTTTCTATCTTTTCTTGAGCTGGTTTCATAACATTTGGTATCAGAGCTTTGGATTCTAGGGTTTTGCTGCTCCAAATAGGTCATCGTGGAATTTTCGCTATAAATTTTTTTCCGCGACGTTTCAGAAGTTGAAAAAAAAACCCATTTGAGAAGACATCACGCTGTAGCGTGGGTCTGAATTTCAAGGATTTTCGCGCTATAGTTACGGAGATATGATCTGAGGAAGTTGGTCTTTTTGCAGACTCATGAATTAGATTCAAAATAGGTGACCTGGGGAAAATAATAATAACTTTCTCTCTGAGAATTGGATTGAAATTTCGCAAAAAGGTACAGAAATAGGACGGACTGTAGTTTCCTCTGGATATTTTTTAGAGCTAAAGGTCCAAATAGTGACACGTGGCACTTCATACAAATTCGATCTTCTGGAAAGGTCTATAATCAGGTCACTTTGGGAGATTTGGCATAACTCTTCATTGGAGAATCCAATTGGGGTCAGATTGGTGGAATTGGAAAAGGGACACAGAGGGCTACCACAGATCGTAATTTCGGAACTGGATGTTCTGAAAGGATAGAGATACATCAGAGGCAATATCGAGCTCCTAAAAAGAAAAAAAAGGTGTGTAGATTCTTTTAAATTTTTGCTTAAGATTGGTTTGAAAATTTATTTTGAAAGAATTGAAAGGGCTAGTAGAGCATTATTATCGGTAACTGATGCCACGAGGAAAGAAAATGCAAACATCTAGTAAGGAACTTGAAAGCTCTAGCATGACTCATGAAGAAGAGGAAGAAATGCTACATGATATATCAAAATTACAAGACCAAGTGCAAAAAATGTCAGCCTCAAAAAGCTAACAGAAGCTAAGATAAATGGCATGGAATCTAAGATAAA
>APFE031064679.1:16974-39528 GCA_000404065.3 Pinus taeda
GGTTGGTTCATTCATCCAAAGGTATAAGTCATGTATTTCTGGTACTTATTCACATATGCAGTTCATAGAAATATGAGCATAAAATAGTGGGGGCCGAGTAGTTCAAGGACTTACAGTTTAATAAGATTTTGTAGAGATATGAGAGGATAAGAAGAAAGAGAAACTCATCACATAGCGCTTAAAGCGTGAAGAATTCTACCTTTAACACATAAAACTTGAAGCATTAAGAATTTCTAAACTTATTTGAGTTACAGGTAGATATAATGGACGAAAGAGAGACTGAATGCTATGATTCATGTAGCGAAGTTTTAAAGATATAATCTTAATAATCCATACAAACACATGAATTAATAATTCAATACAAATGAATATCTGAGGAAGTATGAAATATTTCTAGCAGCGATGATTGCATGAATTCAGAGAAGAAACATGACCATAATGGGTTTTAATAGAGGGATAACATACTGTAATACTCGAAGGGGGAATCACAACCATTTACTTGATATTCTGAAAGATCTCTATTATAAATTCATATAGTCTGAGCATAACATTTAGCTTTTTCTTTAGCATTTCTGAACCTTTGTAAAGTGTCACTTCTCTCTATTTATCTAGAGATGGGAGCGTTTGAACATTCGTTACAACAAAATATCTTATTCCAAGTCTCAATTGTCATATCGACTAGCTGTCTCGGCCAGGGATGGATTTGTGGCCCAAAAACATTACAAAATATTAATTGCCTCATTAAAGGGTGGTACATTACAGGATAACAAATTAGTCAAGAATTAGATGAATACGTTAATAAAAGATCTTTGTGCCCATCCATGTGATCGCCATTGTTTCAGGTTGAATTTTTCTCACGGTCTGGCCTCCTGCTTTACTTATTCGACTCTCATCGCTTCGTCCTTTATTGCTTGAACCATTCATCCTTTAAAGTTGGGGGTGGTCAATAAAACTTCATGTCGTAGTATTAAAGCAAAGGACCCCTAGGCGGTACTTCATCTTCCCTCTGTACAGGGGCACCATGCTTGAAAATTAAGTCCTCCTGATATTCCAAGTCCTCATTTACTTCTGTTAGTGTTGACTTGGATATTGTGTCACAAGGGGCCTGTCAAGGTCTATCCATGACAAGTTTGAATGTTTCAGCTCCTTTACTAAATGCCATAGCTATAGACCGACCTTGCATTTTAAAGTTCTGCATTACCTGGTCATGGGAGTAGGGGAGTGGAGGTGGAACAGAAGTGAGGGTGACGTAACCAATAGGATGTAACGTTCAGTTGATGTGGAGCCCAACGATAGGTAGAAACTAGCGTGGGACCATTGGTGGGAGAGAAAGTGAGGATGAGTTATTTTCAGAGGGTGGCATGAGCAGTAAATGGTAAGTGGGGGGGGGTGCGAAATAATATGAGAGGGACACATACTGATGGGGCTCGGTGGGGAAACCACTCTTTCAGACCCCCCCCGCCGATAAAGGGAAACATGGTGGGATGGGACAAAAAATCTTGGGAGCCATCGATCTAGGTGAATTCAATCTAGGTTGTCCAAAAATGGGGGTGTTTAATTAATATGTGGCATTTGAAAAGGGAAGGATCTGACACCCCTTTAAGCCTATTGTATAAAATATCGCATCTGGAAGAGTTCCCGCATGTCATAATCGCAAGTATGAACAGACTTCGGCAGAGGTGGGAATTTTCTTTGTGCGATCACTGATTGTTGATTTGAGATGGGTGACATTATCACTGCCAAGTGTCACTTTGTGAGAGGTCAAACGTGTCACCCTAAAATTCCCCCTTAAGACCTTGAAAATTCCATATCAGCATGCCACATGTCTTCTATACCACCATGTCATCTTTGTACTACCACATCATGATGACATCAGCAGCCATATGGATTCATAGTGACCAATGGTATTCCACCATGTGGCCCCATGGTGGAGAGAGAGAAGTGCCCTCCCGACCTTTTTTGTTGGCTGAAATCCTTTGTTAAATGGTTTTCAGCCCCTCTCAATGCCTTACACTATATTGGGACTTCTCCATTTTGCAGTATTTTTAACCCTGGTCCCATCTAGAATCACCCCAACGTTGATATTGCGAGACCTCCAATGTTGTGGGAAGTCTGATATGTGGGACCTCCCCACCACCGATAAGATGATAGACTATGCCCGAGGCCCTTCGATCGCCGATAAGCCAATGCGCCATGGACCCTCCAATTCGCAATTTGTGATATCAGTAATCGATGGATCACATATTTCATTATCTTCCCTTACCACTACTTTAGTAAAGCCCTGATTGTGATTGGAGATGAGCCTGACCCTTAGCCATTTTTCCTTTTTTTTCTAGCTTTGGAATGGTATCTTCAATATACCCTAAATTTTGATCCAAGAGTCCTTTTTTGGACATCCACCTACCATTAGAAAGCTTATTCCGAACACTATCTAGTGAAGAGTGTCTAGTTTAACTTTGAGATATTATATGGATTGGAATATGGATGCAAAACTATATGCTCTTTGGTGCTCTTTGTAGAACTGGAACTCTATTTTTAGAAGGTGACAACACCTGCATTAGTTGCAAGGTTGGGAACATTACTATTAAGAATCGGCATTTATCCAAACAAATTTTGTTGTATCCTCCTGATTAACCTTCTATTGAACATGACTTACCCTTATGGTTAGAGGAGGAGAAAGAGGAAGAATTTTATCAAACATCCCTCTGCCCAATCAGCACTCTAGACAGTGTTATATGAGGGGGGAAGTTTGATCAAGATGACCTTGTTGACCATATATTTCAGAACCATCCTCCCACTATTGTAACAGTTGAGGAACTATGAAAGAATATGGGAGTAGTCCTTGGACTGAATTGTTATCTATTGACTCTAACCTGGAACTTACAAAGATTATGGAGATTGGCCCATCTAGAACTCTAAATATCAACCCCTCTCTTTCTGCTAATTAGGAAGAACAATTATGTAGTATGTTGAGGCAATATCTAGATTATTTTCTTGGGATTATAAGGAAATGAAAGGTGTGAATTCCTCAGTCTATACTCATCATATTTACATCAAGGAGGGATGCAAACCTATGCACCAACCTAAGAGAAGGATGAACCTAGATCTGAAGGACATTATGAAGAAGAATTGTAGAAGTTACTGGACGCATGGTTCATATACCCGATTTCATACAGTGAGTGGGCATCACCTCTTGTTTTATTCACCAAGAAAAATGGGAAGTGGATTATTTTTTACTATCGATAACTTAACAAGGCTACAAAGAAGGACCGTTTTCCTTTTTGCTTCATTGACCATGTCCTATATGGACTTGCACGAAAGAAATTCTTCTCCTTCCTCGATGGATTTAGTGGATACAACCAAATCCAGATCAGCCCTGAAGATCAAGATAAGAGGAAGATAAATTTCCCTATAATGTCCTTGCATTTAGTCTGTGCAATGCCCCTCCTACTTTCCAGAGGGAACTTTTAAGTATCTTTGTTTAACTTATTCATGACATTGCTGAGATTTACATGGATGACTTCACTCCTCATGGATGTGACTTCCAAGAAGATCTATCTGCTTTGTCCAAAGTTTTACAGAAATGCATTGAAATGAATCTGTCATTGAGTCTTGAGAAATGTTATTTTTTTATGAATGCAAGGAATTTCCTAACCCATTCTATATCCAAGGAGGAGATACAGGTTGATCCAAAAACAAAATCCATCATTAAAAGGGTCTCCATCCCTAAAAAACAAAGAGATGTTAGGAGCTTCTTAGGATTAGATGGGTATTATAGAAGGTCCATCAAAGACATTAGTAAGTTGGCTTCACATTTTTTTGGATTGTTGGCCAAAGATTTAGACTTTTGTTGGACAAGCAACTCTCAAGAGGCCCTTGAAGTGTTGAAAGAAAAGTTCACCGCTGCAAAACTGGGCATTGCCTTTCCATATAAACATAGATGCATTAGATAAAGAGGTAGGGGCGACCTTAGAAAAAGTGGAAGAAAAATTTAATTTATTATATATTTCATCTGTAAGAACCTTTCTAAACCTGAGTTGAATTATACAGTCACTGAAAAGGAACTCTCGACTATGGTACATTATTTAAACAAGTTTAGGCACTATATAACTGGTTATCAAAAAAAAATTCACACTGATCATGCAACCATTAAGTATTTAATGAATAAACATGATGTTAATGCTAAGATTATTAGATGGTTTTTATTATTGCAACAATTTGATTTTACCATTATTGATAAAACAAGGAAAGATAATTTTGTTGCAGATTTCTTGTCAAGACTAACCCTACCTACAGATAATGAAGAAATAGTGGATGATAAACTTCCATATGAACATCACTTTGCCATCTCAGTGTTTTCTCCTTGGTTTGATGATATAGCCAACTACTTGGTTGCTGGGAGCTTCTATCCCAATCTATCCTCCAAGGAGAAGAGTAATTTTTTAAGGAAACATGCCCCATTCACTTTGATTTGGGGAAACCTTTCTAGATTGGAACCAAATTAGATATTGAGGAGATGTGTGAGGGAAAAGGAGGTCTTTGAAATACTCTTAGCATGCCATGATTGACCCTGTGGGGACCACTTTGCTTCTAAGAGGGCGATCTTCAAATTTCTATAATTAGGTTATTATTGGCCCAATTTACATCAGGATGTAAGAAGGTACACCACCAGGTGTGATCAATGCCAAAGGATGGGTAAACCCACACCCAAGGATGAAATTCACTTGCAATCTCAAGTGACTTTAGTGCCATTTGAGAATCGGGGCATGGATTTCATTGGACCTATGGATCCCCCACCATGACAAAAGAGATATATTATCATGTGAATTGACTACTTGACTAAATGGGCTAAAGAAAAGCCAGTAAAGGAGAACACAGAGAAAAGTGTGATTGAATTTCTAAGGGAGAACATATTATACAAGTTTGGTTTTCCAAAGGAGTTAGTCACTGATCAAGGAAAAAATTTTACATCAAATTTCATTGAAGATCTCATGAAGCACAACATCAAGCACGGGACATCCATTGTCTATGACCCTCAAGCAAATGGGAAAGTAGAGGTAGCACACAAATCATTGGAGAACATTCTAACTAAGGTTGTTAGAAATAGAAGAAAAGATTGGATTGGTAGATTAGTAAAATCCCCTTGGGCCTACAAAACCAATTTGAAGACCACCACTATATTTACCCCATTTGAACTAGTCTATGGAAAGAAGTCCATGTTGTCTATTGAATTTGAATATAACACCTTGAGGATGGAATCCCAGTTAGACTTGGATATCATTATAGAACAACATGAGAGGTTGCTCCAACTCAATGGTCTAGATGAATTTAGGCTGCAAGATCTCCTACACACTAAGGTAATCCAGCTACAAATGAAGATTTGGCATGACAAACACATCAAACAGGGGGATTTTCAAGAAGGATATTGGGCCCTACTGTAATATTCCATGTTTAATTATTTCAAGGGAAAGCTAATGAAAATATGGTTGGGTCCCTATCTAGTACAAAAATTTCATGAGCATGGGTCTGTCCATATCAAAATAATTGATGAGGAAGGGATCCCCTTACTTATCAATGGTTATAGGTTAAAGTTGTATAAAATACCTTTGTCCAAGGAAGAATTTTTCAGTTCAATCAACGGAGAATTGAATGTGATTGGGAGGCTCACAAGCCTTAGTCCACAAAACTTCTAAAAATAAAAATAAAAAAAATAAGAGAGCCTATATGAAAACCTCCATGAGGAATTTGAGGCAAACTGAAGGGTTGAAAACCTCTTTAAGGCATCAAAAGAGAAAAAAAACAAAAACAAAATTAAAGATGAAAATATCCCCAGGTAAAAACCTCCTCTGAGGTTCCTAGGGCAAACATTCAGGTTGAAAACCTCTACAGAGGAAGCTTGCATGTCTCAAAAAAAAAGAGGGAGAAAATAAGAAAAAAAACATAAGGAATGAGTTCTTACACTACTTTTGATAACATCTCTCTTTTGCAGGACTCAAGACAATCAACTAAACCATGACTACATGATAGATTCTACCAGTGCATTTGTCCTTTTCTCTAGCCGCCCATTGCATTTTGACCCCCTTCACTCACCTCCCTACATCTCTCCATCATCCACCCAACAATAGAATCAAAATTTTCCTCCTCGATGTAATGCTATAGGAGCAACTTGTAATGCTACAAGAGGGGCCTGAAATGCTACATGAGGAAGATATGATTGGTGAAAGAGGCCAAGAGGTGATTTCTTCTTCAAGAAGTGTTGAGAGAGGTCCACCAACATCAATTTCATCACCCATCGACTCCATCTAGCTAAAAGTCAATTTCAACTTCCACTCTGCCGTGGATACAAAAAAAACACAGGAAATCATTGCTTTAATTTTTCCACCACCTACACCACTTCCTCATGATCTTAAACATGTCCTTATGCATTTTCTGAATTTCCCTAAAATTGCACATGAAATAGAGTGTCTCAAAGAGGAATTAAATGGCTGCTATAGGAAGAGGATTCCTCCTGTAGCATCATGTACAGTCACACCAAAAATCCCAGAATGAACTTTTTCCACCCACAGAGCAAGATATCCAGCCACCTTGAGCATCATAGAGCCATTTATGGAGTAAGAAGGGGAAAATCAGATAATAATCCAACCACTCCACCAACATTAGATTGGAGAATGAGAATAAACCTGCACACACAACAATGTTATCAATCAAATAACTATTAAGTTATGAGGACCTGTGCAGAAGAAACAAAGGAAATCAACACCTTCAAGATCATCATATTATGAAGACCAACTTCAACATGTAATTTTCTCCAACACATCGACGCCACAAGCAGCCTCAGGTATGAAAACCCTCACCTCTTCCCTATGCATATGATGATAAAATGTAATGGTCAAGAAATGATTTTTTTAAGGGCTGGAGGTGGCTAGTAAACTTGGCCACCTTCAATTAGTAAACTAAATTTCATTTCAGTTACACATGCATGTGGAAAAATCAAATCAAGTGAGGTGGTGATTACAAGTATTGAGGTGATAATCACGAGGAGTAGAGTGATGATTGCAAAGAGTGGGGACAACAGTTAGAAAAGGGAAGTTTGTACAAGAGCCATGTCATCAAAGCTCTCTGAGCATTTATGAAAAAATGAATATTAAGTACAAGGTCTGATTCATTTCTATGATCACTCATTTCAAGAAACAGTTAAGGAAGGATGAGCTAGTGCTATTGGAGACTTCCTAGGGTGCCACCAATCTTCTTCAAACAATATTTGCAAGAGGAGCTACAGAAGGCCTTGAACTGCTACAGGAGGCTCTGGGATGCTACAGGAGGCCCTGGTATGCTACAGGAGGCCTAGAAGGAAGCTAAATGAGAGAATTGAAGGAAGAAAGGAATTCAAAATTACCCAAAGTTTCCCTCAAACCCTCATCAACATGGAAAATTAGCATTAAAAGGAGTAAGTGATCCTTTCACTCTCTATTTTCCATACCTCTACCTTGAAAGTTCTGCTTGAAATAAGTTCCATGTAGCAAAAAAGCATAGAGAAGTTCCCTTTAGGAAATTGCATATCTAAGAGTAAGATAGGGTCAAAGAAAGATATGTTTTGTTAAGAAATTATTGGCATCCTTCTCCCTCTCTGATAAAAAGGTAAATTTTAACACTGCCTTTATAAACGAGACTGCTCTAAGGCTAGAATTTGAAATACACCTAAGTATCCTCGAGAAGGACCAGTAGGAGTAATGGGGGGAGGGTTTAACAAAAGATATACTAGACACAAAGATAATTCATCAACATCCTCCTGTGGTAATTATTTTTCAAATACATTGGTGGTTGGCTTTCTTTGAAGTATTGAAGGGGTATGATGATGACATAACTGAGGAATTTTCTATGGAACTAAATCCTTAGGGAGGAGATAGTGCCACCACTACTGTTGGAGGCCTTGCCATCTCTCTAAATGCTGAACTCATAAGCGGAGTGACTGCATTACCCTTAGGAATTCGATGGAGCAAGGAGGAAAAAGCAATGAGCATCACTTCCAGGAAGAACTTCTTGATTCTGAAAGAAAAACCTATAGAAGACAAAAATGGAGTGAGAAAGGAGAGCCTACCTTACACTTGGGATGAGGTGGCCTACCAAATTATAAAATACATATCTTGTGAGGGGACGTTCAGAATTTTATATTCCTACCATTTTAGGTTACTCCATGAGTTAATATTAAAAGAATAATTTCCTATCCGACACAGACTCAATGTTCCCCATTTCTTACTATAGCCTATGATTGGGATGAGCTAGAAAGTGAGGGAAGGGAAGCATTAACACATTGCTCACCATGGGCTCATCAAGATAATTGTTATGGATTCTCTCAGCCACTTAAGGTACCATGTAATCTAGACTAATTTTATAGCTATGGGAAAGGAAACTTTCATTGAAACACAAAACATGACATCCACACAACAAGAGGGAACATCGACCTCTAGTATTGGGGGTAGAGAAGGAAAAGAAGAAATGAAAACCAAGGAAGAAAAGGAGGCAACAAAAACAGCTGAAGAAGAAGAAAAAATTAAGAAAGAAGAAGGAGAGAATCAAGTAGTAGAAAAGGAGAACCCTAAGGATACCTCAAAGCCTTAAGGGACAGAGAAACAAGGACATCAAACTAGTCTCTCTCCAGGATATACTAAGAAAGAAGTGGTTGCAACATTGGCCACATTGAGCACACCTACCAAGCCTAAAAGGAGGTAGCCAAGCAAGGTCCCTTATACTTCAAAACAAGGAAGAGCATCAGGATAAGGAAAGGGAAGCCTCTACCTCCTACAAAGGTCCCTATCACAATAGAGGAGTCAACAAGCAAGAAGGAAGAAGTAGGACCTAGAGAGGGCAAAATTGAAGAAATTACTTCTCCTAAGATCAAAACCAAACAAACTGTGCTCCCTGTGGGCACACTACCAGGGTAGTCACCTTTAAGAGGCTCAAGAAACAAGATCCCATGTTACAAGAAGAAAAAGAAGAGCTATAAGAGGAAACACGTAAGGTACAATAGAAACAGGGGTTGCTAAAAGAGTAGAAGGAAGTGATATAGGAAGGAGAAACCAGATTAAAAGAAGAAGAAAAAGGCCTCCAAGATCTTCAAAATCCTGATCCACAACCCAAAATAGAATCTTACTACAAATTTGTTGAGGGAGGTAGTTTTGTACCCGAGAAATTCACTATCCCACTCTTTTTTTAGATAGAGAAGGAAAGAGGAAGAACACATAGATGGATGTAGATTGAAAAGTAAAAAAGTGTAGAGGATGTGGATCTCATGGAGGATAAAGTCAATGAGATGGGAAAATATTTGAATGATCTGAAATTAAGAGAGTCAATCGTGAGGGAGAAACTATAGACATAAAATACCAGGTTAAGAAAGCAATTGCAAGAAAAAGAGACACAACTTGCTACCATGGAAAGTTTATCCATGGAAGTTATGCAATGTAGGCATCCATCCAATTCATATGCTATTTTCCTCAAAGAGAAGTGGATGTGATTTCAAATTAAGACATTGGCACAGCATGACTCATTTCCTTTTCAAGACTACAAAAAAATCATTGACTTTTGCACAAGGGAAAGTATGGGAGATCATGCCAAGCTAGCTAAGTTTTACATGCATAACTTAATCCTCATAGACATCAAATTTTGGGACCCCAACTCAAGGTTGGGAGACATGAAATTGATGGCATTATCCTCTTGGTTGACCCATGAGGAGAGAAGGGTTGAAGAAGTAAAAAGGGTTATTACAAATGAAGATAAGGAGCCCTTATATATCAGGGAAGAATTAGTGAGCCCCAAGTCTATCATCAACAACCACAATCACATCTCATGTAATCCTGGATTGGCACGTAGGTACATAACAACCCAAGAGAAATCCATCTTGTATTTTGAGGACACTTTTAGGATGTTAGTGACAAAGGCTCTGCAAGATCGTCAAAGAAGATGGGTGGCTTTGCCTCATAGTTTGCAGATCATAGAATATCACTCCCCGGAAAAACTACAAAATGACTTGGAGAAAACCCGCTTAGACAAGATGATCATTCAAAGGCTAAATATTAGGTTGATAGGCCTCAAAATAAGTCCTCCCTTACTATTAGGCCTATAAGAAGGTAGAAACCAAGTAGGGGAACAAAAATAATGGGCAGACATAGAGAGAACTACATTTTTCTACTCATCAAGATACCTCACATAGGCTCACTCTCACCTTTATGGTCGCAATCCACCATGTTGTTTTGTATTGTGAAGATGAAGTGAGATGTTTAGAGGAGTCATCCTATCCATGCTTAAATTGTTCCACTGTGTTTTGGGAAGCTCTATAATACCTCTCTACCAAATAAATGAGGAGAGGCACATGGGAACCAATTTTTCCATCAAACACCTCCACGATCCACTTAAGTTCCTGATTGTATGGTCACTCACCCCACAAAATATTTGTGCTCAATCCAAATTCCTCTTTGGCATGCCTATACTAAGGTTGCAAATGCACCTCATCACACAATGAGTATGTGATGTATTCATCTATCTAGTCCTAAAATCATTCTAACATCCTATCATCAATGGTCTTCATATGAACTTACTTTGAAATTCATGTGCATCATCTATCACCTCCATGGATATAATCGTGTCCTCCAAGATATCATCAAGCTTATCAATGCACAACTTTAATAATTCCAATGTCTCTCAACTTTTAGTGTTAGGTCATTCAACTACTCCCATTTTCCATCTATGTCCCCATGATTCTGCTAATTTCCTTTATTAATGAGTCACAAGGAAGACACTTGCACACCTACCCTCGTCATCCTACTCACAATAGGCAGCAAGTGTGGGGTTGGACATGAAAAGATAACCAAATAGTCGAAGTGTGAAAGGGTGACTACCTTCTTTGTCTACATGAACTCTTGTCCCAGAAATAGCTCATAATCATTCAAAAAAAAAAAATAATATGCATCCTTCCACGTCATTCCTATAACATGCCAAAAACATCTTTAACCATACCAAATAACTTCATTTAAATTTACAGTATTGAAAGAAGTTTGTGCTTTTTCACATATATTTCACTATGTTAGAATCCTTCATCAAGTCTTATATGTAGCTTTCTTCACTTTCTCTTAATATTTATAATAATAAACATGTTTGTCTATTGAATAAGAATACATTTATTATCACTATCCAATGATATCCTAACCTTCACTTTCATATCAAAAAAGATATATCTATACTACTAGACATTTATCTCAAAAGTCACTTTATATATATATTATATATATATATATATTATATATATATATATATATATATATATATTATATATATATATATAATCTTTTCAAAATTAGCATTTTGCTATTTTCTCCTATTAATGAGTAGCTTTAAAAACCTATAGCTATCTTTACAACAATAATACTTTCCATTAGAAAAAAATGTGCAAATAAGCCTCATAGTCTTGAATGATGTCTTTATGGAAGATGGATTCACTCTACTTTTGTTTGATAAATAAATATACTTACTTTGTTTAAGATTTAATATCTAAATATATTTTGAAGCGAACTACAGAGTAAGCTAGGATATTTGAGGTCAGTTTAAGAACACTATTTACAAAATGTGCATATCATTATTCCTTCTAGGTATTGAATTATCAAGGATTGGAGCCCTTGGAACCTTAACCACTGTGTCAATATGATATTATAACATAGATGAAATATTATTCTCTCAATGATTTTATTTCTTCTAGGACCCCATATTGCAATTTATCGTCAATCCTTGTGGCCCCTAGGAGGTTGAGATTTCATTCAATTACACAATGCATTCATGATATCAACAATACATTGCGATAATTCATTCTTCCTAGAATGGAACCCTCTACTCAAGTATGGTACATAATTTAATTATAAATTGTGTTTGATGTTGGTATCAAATGTGAAATAATTAGCTGACCCACAAATGCTTAAAGTTTCCAAACTGAAAAATATTGAAAGAATAAAATACATAATCATCCTTACCTCTTACGGTGATATTTGATTGCATGTGACTCTATCCTGTGAATTCACAATAATTATATATTTATTTCCCATCTTTAGATTATATGGACCCATGCATTTGGCGACGAGTTTCTATAGTATTCTGCAAATACTGCAAGGTATGCCACAAGTAACCTTAGAACAAGTTAGTTTGTTGGCCTATGGCCATTGTAACTTTTGAAATAAATTTTCCTTTCTAGTAGTAAAAAATTTCTCTTCCACTTAATCAGTGACAAATGGATCAAAACATTTTAACTACCTCCCTGTCTATTGAGGAAACACCACCATCTGAAATATTTTTGTTGGAATATTTTGATCATTGTTGAAATAGTATAACAATGCACTTACAACTACCAAAATTGCCTATGATTTCTATGGAAATTACAATTCTATCGTGCCGTACTTTTTATCTCTTAGACGAAACACAACTATGGGGAATATTCTATGGTAAGCTCAAACCTATTTAAGGTTGAAACATGAACCTTCAATCTGGAGAGGGATCTCTCCCTAAAAAATCAACTATTCAAGGTCACTATAGTAGAGGATTTGCAATTGAGTCTTATGGATAGATTTATCAGAAAATGATTGAAATTTGGTTGGGTTATGTGAAGGTTCCACCATTGGGCATGGAGTCTAACCTGACCAGGTATTAAACAAACACAACTTTGATGAACAAAACGTAAAAGTAGGGTAGCAATAGTTCCTTTGGCACATCAATGATTTAGAGGAATATGAAGGAATTTAGTGTGAGGGTTAAATGAACAACAATTGTTAATGTCTACGAAATAAAGAAAAAGGAGCATAAAACGTGAATCTAAATATCATACTGTTTTTATAAAACATGAGGAAATATGAAACAAAGAAAAAACAGACATGGAAATACAACAAAAGAATTTCTATAAATGCTCATAAAGAGTGTTTTTCATTAATGATCTGCTCAAAATACACAAGGATACTCAATATCCAAATAAACACCAACCCTTTTTCCTTCTAAAGTCTTTTCTTATATAAGCATTACAATAGCTGAAACATGTTTGTAGCTCAAAAATAATAACAGTAATCCAGAAATGGCATAAATATCTTAGGTACCTGCATCTGAAAATATCTTTTTAAGGATATCAAAAATCAAAATAACTTGCTGAAAATTATGTTGAAAATGGGGTTGGGAATGTGTATCATGATTGTGTTCCCCTCATTGTAGATCAACTTTGTCATCGTCCAAAAATTGGTTTCTATTTTTTTTTTTTCTTCTTGGTCATCCCTACCGAAATACACTAATATTGTCATTAACAATACTTTAGCTAATTGGATTGATACTTTTGCTGATATGCCGCCTGTCAGCGGCCTTTCCAAACTGTTTCTTTTGAGTATGCACTAACAATTGTAATATAAATGCTTTCTGTGCAAAATTCGATGATAAGGGAAATGTAATCTCTCCTATGTGCTTATTTGTATCTAAACACTAATAGGTGTGTGATCAGTGATAGATCACCAAAGCTCACTTTACCAGTGACTTAATCAAAAACGTAAAGATGTTTATCAGCTTGCTATTTGAGGGTATTGACTACCTCCAAAAGAAAATCGACCTTGTTCATGCTCTACCTCTTACTCTATCTGGTTTCCATAGGGATTTTATTTTTAGTCTCCTTCGCCTTTGACCTTTTAAAACCTGTAGTTTTCCCTTTGTTTATTGTCAAGTCTTTTAATGGGACATTGTCCACATCTATAACTTCCTAGCGAGGTTAGGACTTTGTTTTAACTTTATCTTCAACCTTTATTTCATTAAAGGCTTGGTGTGAGGTCTCTTACCTCCCTTGAACATTTGAAACATAGAGGGTTCCTCTTCATCTTGAGGTCTGGATTCCATTTCTTTTCCCTTGGTCTAGTATAGTGGATAAGTTTCTAGAGGGTCAGTGGATGGCCTTTCAGTATGAGGGGAATTCACAGAATGACGTATATTTTCAGCGCAAGGGTTTTCAGTAGTAGGTTGGATCTTCTTCAGCTTGCCACTTCTTCTGCCATAAACCTTAGGGATTTTAGGACCAGAGGATCACGGAATGTATCTCTCCTTTCAGCTTTGGGTTTTAGTCAGGGTGCCCTGAGTGGAGCGTTATGATTGAGTTTTGTTTACCCTGCTTCATACCCTTCTACCTCCCTCTTTTCTCCTTTGGGGGATGGGGTTGAAACCCTCCCCAAAACAGGAAATGGCTCTAAGTTCTGCTACCTTTGGCTAACTGATTCTCAATTAACAACATAATTAAGGCCTTGTGATAAATAAAATGAGGAGATGTGTCTTCCCTGGCCTAAAAATGAGCATCCACATGCTTAACACTCTCCAAAAAATAAAAACAAGCATTCATTCTTACTTGTGCTACTAGATGATCTAAGAAATTAAAATGGTAAAGATTTACCCAGTTAAAATGCCTATCACACGTGAAGTATGACTCGATAATGCATATAAGCCCATGCCATTTGTCTTACAACTAGGACCTTTACATGCCTACGTTCCAATTTATGTCCTTCAACTTGGCCTTCAGGTAGATAGGGATAGCACCAGCCAGAACGTGGCTTCTAAAAACATTTTCCCCATCTGTCAGCAAGGTTGTAACATATGCAATTAATGTTAGAAAATTATATATTATACAGCAATGGAACATATAAAATATATTGCAGAAATATAAACACAGAAAGCACATAAAACAAGAGAGACACAGATATACATGGTTCACCCAATTTGGGCTACATCCACAGAGAAACAACTAGTCCTTCCTTTTATATTATCTTGCAAAATGAGGAGATATAACCTACAACAAATCTGCTATAATTCCCTCTTCGCTCTCACACAATCTCCTCTCTCTTTCTCACTCAGAATAGAGATATACATAGACCCAATATAATTCCCTCATATATAGCGAGGGGTTGACTTCTAGGGAAAACAACCCTAAATTAAAAATAACTTCTACCATCAGATCTCCACCTAATGAATGACCCATATTGACCCCCTTGGACCCCCTCGATGGCATACATTTTACGAGCGACGTTGCCGACACATTACAAACTAGGGTCCAATGTGGCAATACCTCTAAATAAAGAAGATAATCAAGCTCCACACCCAACAATTAATTTCTCTGTGACTAGGAACGAAATTCTTTCTACCTCCACACATTATCTTTCAAACCCCTGGGAAAATTCTCAAGCTACAACATCATGGTAATCAGTGCATCAATGAAAAAATTCCTGCCACTTAGCCCACTAGAATTGTTGTTGAATATATAGATAAATCTCCAGAGGTTTGGGACCTTTGGGCTCATTTTTGTTAAGTTTTATGCTCTTCCCAATTATCACTACAACTTGTTGATTACATAAACTAGAGACCGGGATGGAACGTTGTATCTCCACCGATTAATTTGAAACAAACAACCATCCAATTCTAAATTAACATAACCCAGAAAGTGACAATGATGAAAAATAATATGCGGTAAAAACAATGAGATTTTTCAAGCATAATAAATGATTAACAAGTGAAATTATTTTTTTGACCCTTCAATAATAGCTCTTCGGCAGTGGAAAACTTCACTTTCGATACGTACCTTTCACCTCTAGATAATTTGTGGCATGACTGTGAAATGATTATTGTATCGTTGACATGAAATGTGTTAGTGAGATTTTAAAAATTGAATTTGAAATTTTACTTTTGGTGTTGATATTCTTGTTATTAGACAATACCTGATAACACTAACACTACCGTTGTCATCGCATTCCTATTAATCATTTTCTGAACTTAATAAGCATTGATAGCCCCATTATAAACATTCTTCTATTTATTACAAATTGTTTCGCTCACACTGAAATTATCAACATTTACAGAAAAAAATTCAAACTCAAACTCAAATGTGATAACACCACTCACCATAGCATTTCATTGATTTATTGAATAACAATATTAGTTATCCTATATATAGAAATATGTTGTATTTACATAATTCAATACCCTAATCCCTATTCTGAAGAAAAATTATGTTTTCAATTTTTAGTACCATATAATTTCATTTTCAAGCTCTCCTACCCTTATTTTCATGGTTCTAGCACCCCAAACATTGCACATGCTCAAAGAACACTAGAAATGTTTCAATCATCATATTCTATGAAACCACATCTCTTTGAGATATTTTGTTAATATATGTTGTGCATCCTCCAGAACCTTGCATAACCATTTAATGGTATCATGTGGAACCATTTTAGATCAGAAAAACCTCTTAATTGTAGCATATATATGTTGTTTGCACTTTGCATGATTCCAAACAAGTTAAAAAATAGGCATCCATAATTATTTAGACAGTTGGACTAGTCAACACTATTGCTTATTTACACCTACCCTAAATAGACCTATAACTACTAACTCACCACCTACTACAAACTTTTACAAAAATTACTAGCCTCATAGTTACACGAGCATCCCTTGCTAGGTAGTAGCTTGTAACAATAATCTCAAGCCAACTTTTTTCCAAACACCAATATCGTGACTTAAATACATTCCAATGTGTGTACTCGAAAACCATTCCCCCTGCTAATCCTTGGTAATTTATTATGTAACTATGATTTATAGAGTCTGCAATATTCCCATACCTACACCTAAATGTACCAATGCAACATGGTTGACCATCCATTCTTAGAGAATAGTGCTACCAGCTTAAGTACTTAGATGATGTAGCTTATATAAAACTTCAACATTCTTCATTTGTATCTCATTACCTACCACTGGGACTGCAAAACTAATTGTATGCAAATATAGATTTACTATTGTTTTCTATCCATAACAAGTAATCACCAAAAGAACATAAAACATATTTAAAACAATGGAAATGACATAGAGAAGATGCATTCATTGTTTTCTTGGACCAGCGTTGTAGGCATTTACTGTGAGCATATTATAAAGCAGGAAAAAAAACTCATGAACCCAATTTTTACCAACAAATTGGTAAAATTGTGTTTCCTTAACAAAAAATTAGTAAAATTGTGTCTCAACAAAATCCTTGAAACTTCCATCTACCATATACAACTTCCTTACTTCGATAATATTCCTAAGATGTTTTGAGATTGAACAAATTAAGAAATATACAAGTGTTATATTAGAAAAGAACATGGAATTCCTTATTAATAATTTATAAATTGGGCACCTTTAAACTACAAGGAACTTCCATATTTCTTATTATATCCTCTTCTTGACAAATATGCCACACACTACTATGCCAAGGGGATTTTCAAGACATTTACATAAAAATTACCATTTTGTCTTTATATGATCAAATTGTATCAACTATTTACCTTTTAGCTATTTTAAATTAAAAATGGCTCATAGGCCCTCTCTCGCTTGAATAAATAGAGTTCCATAGAATATCATGTCTGCAGCATGACAATTAGCGTAAGTTGAACAATGGTTTAGATTCATCATTAGCATGAGGGCTATCTAGGCATGCACATGAGGAGAAGAACAAGGTATCCCATGGTTCTAAGGGTCGGTGCACCTCAAAAGGAGAAAATCATTGTGCCCCCATTGTGACCCTTAGGATGGTTCGCAATTTGTCTTTTCTACATTTGAGTGGGTTAATTCCCTCTGGAAGGAGCCCCAGAGTCAGTTACCTTGTGTCACCACCACAGGACTATGGGTGTCAAACTGGAGATTAATGGAACTAGGATGTCAACAATGGAATTAGTGTCCCTAACCTTATACAAGGACATGGTCACCAAGGAATCGACTGAGGCCACCTATCTGAGCATGGAAAGTTCTTGCACCACTAAGACTTTGGATTCTAAGGTGTGTTATGATGAAGAAACACTACTATTTTGTAGTTCTCTAGAGAGGCTAGAACAGAGGTCTAATCATTCGAGGCTTAAGGAAATATGGAGCACGGGTTCATACTCAAACATAGAATCAGGTGGTTTCCATTTTTACAAACTGGCTAAGCATCAATATGATTTCTCATTGGAACCTACTTCTCTGTAGGTTTATGTGGTAGGTTTCTATGGTGGCTCACCACTTATTATGACAAAGATCATGTTGCTCGTCTCCCAATGGAATTGACCGAGGTGGGGGACCTTGGATGTTATTCCAAAGGATGAATATGAGATAAAAAAAAGCAAAGATTAAGACCATCATTCTGAGTGGCCACCATTCACATTCACATAAAGTATGTTTTCAGGTTGGGGTTTATACACTTTACATAATATGAGCTTCCTTATGCTTAGATCATAAGCCCGATGGGAAATTATAATTGTGAACACTTGTTCCAAATGTCATCTCTAGTTGATTACTATTGAACCATATCATTTTTTTCTAGAATGTGTCACCATTTTCTTTCTCGATACATGTTTTATATTTTCACTCATAATTTCAATTTGGTAATAGTTATCCATTTAATTTTATTTTGGGGTTATTTTTTGGGAGATTTTATAGGTCAAACTGGTTGGATTATGTCGATATAGGTTTGTTGGGTTAGAAGGTCTAGTATTTGAGGTATGTTATTCCTTTCTCTTGTGAAAGTCCTTTGTTCAAAGTGCTTGTGGTATTACAAATTTTTGTTTCATTCAAGTGTTATAGATTGTCCAACGATTTAGAGTCATTGGGTACTCATTGTTTCATATTATTTTCCAAAATTTTAGAACCCTTTGATCTCTCAGGGAAATTTGCTCATGCAGTTTGAGATTTGTGCCCAAAAGTCATAAGGATCTTAGCTTTCTAGAGAATTTGGGATCTTCAGACTTTGGTGTCATCCTAAAATTCAAAGGATTTTTGGTGCTATAGAACCTTGGGGTTTCAATATTTGGACCTTCCATGGAAACCACTCAAAATGATATTTTGGTATTTTAGGCAAAATGGGATACTGAGATTTGTTGTTGTGTTCAAAAAAGATAAATGGCCTTTAAGTATCTTTGGATTTTTTTATGTTTGATCATCTGAATACTTTCATCCCTCTCATATTTGGCCTTTTTGGTCTAAGAAAATATCATCTTGATTGTCATAGCACTTGGGTTATTCAGATTTGATGTGTTTATATTGAAGCCTTTCAAGAAATTGAAGGGTTTGATCACCAACACTTTTGTACTACTAATTTATTTCTTGTATTGAATAAAAAAATGATTGAATATCTTAATAACTAGTCTGCTCTAATCCTCCTAGATTTGGGTTTAATGATTTTTTATTATCAGAGCCCTAGAATCTCTTGTTGTTGACCTTTGTTTTTGTTTTACAAACTAGCAGTTTCCCCCAAAGGTACAAAGAAACACCAATAGGTTTGTTAAGCTGGAAAAATTGTATGAGGAACACATTTGTAGACATGTATGCCATATTTTTTGCATTTTGAATCTTCATATTATGGTGTGAAACATTAATTACAAAATGAAATATTGTAGTTTCAAAAAACTAGAAAAAATATTTTGTCATTGTGAACAAACATTTAATAAGTAGAAATATTAAAAATATTTCTTAATAATTTAAGTATCAAATATAATTTGATGATTAACACCTCTATATTGAGGCAATGCATGTGGTATTTTGGTTGGGTCATGTCTAAAATTCAACTTAATTATAGCTAACAACTAAACCATCGTTAATGAATTCAAACACTATAGAAATTACCTTGGGCATTTATTAATGACTTCCTTTAGCAGTTACCTACGTCATAAAAACACAATTTCTTTTTAGGTTTTATTAATGATTCACATATAAAATAAAACTCATGATGAGGTTGACATGTTTCTTTTATGGCTCTATGAGACTGACATACCTTGCAAAATCTGATGCTTTTTAATCCCTTGATTGGTTGGCCATTCTTCAATGTTAAAAATCTTTTGAACTATAACAAATGTACAATAAAATAGAACAATTTTGTTGTTGTCACTGAGACGGGTTTTTGGTACAACATGATTATGTTCTATTTGCATGGTATTTATTTTACATGCTTATGATATAACAATACTAGTTAATGAAGTGGTCTCCAATATGCCTACATTTTTAGTTGTTCAAGATTTTCCTTGAACTCAATTTATTACAATTTTGTTAAGGGTAGTAGGAAACCTTTCTTCTGGGTTATTTGTGTAGACATTGAAGATGGGAAGCCTATAATTTTACCAGATGTAAGATGGAAATTTTCATTAGAGAGCATAAGCATGGCAGTTCCTGTGGTGGGTTTCCTTATTTTGGCGATTAGTATATCAACTATAGATTCACTGAAGATTTGTGGGAGGTCACCATGAAGTTCGAAGGGGTGGATGTGAATGCCCACAAAGTGGTGGCAAAAGAAGAGGTGGGGGATATTTTGAAGAGAATTATGAGGACTAAGCAAGGAAATAAGATGAGAGAGAACACTTAGAGACTTAAGGAGTGTGCAAGGTGAGGAGTTCTCCCTGGAGGAGAGCTCATCATTTAATAAATTAAACACCTTCATTAAAGACATGGCAGCTACAACAAAAACCCAATCCCAGAACGTAATCAAGTGACTAGTAATGTGGGGAAATTGCACAAAGAAGATAGAGTGAAAAGTATGATTTATAGCTATATATAAATCCTAATAAGTGTGATATGTCCATCCATATATGATCGAGATCGTAATCATCCAAATTCACTTGAGGATGGGTAATGATCCAAATGGTATTGATATTATTAACCTTGTGGAGTATATCTAGTTGCTAGAAGGGAGATTCTTGTTGTGTTTTATTATTATTGAGCGGACATAAAAAATAGAAAACATAAAATCCATGATATCTCAAGCATGCCTATTCAAATTAGACTTTTCACTATTTTGATTTGATTAATTTGATTATGAGTGAAAGATAGAGATTTAACCTTTCACATATTAAGTATTAACATTTATGTCCAAGTTATTTATGTTTTGTTTTTTTTTCAAATTAATTAATTAAAGAAAATGTCATATCAACTAAAACATAGTATTGTCTTATGGTATTGTAGCCAAAATTATTTGCAACTTCAAAATTTTCATGATAAATTAGGTGAATCTAATATTGTTACATATTTTAAATGTATATATAGATAAACACATTATAATTTCGTTAATTTTTATGTTTTATTTTTTATTTTTGGCAATGTGAAATGTATCATGGTATAAGTATTTTGATGTTTATCATGAATTGATGCAGTGTGATTGGGCTCGCTATAATTATATGACGACAATTTTTTTATAATCATCTGAAATTGTTTCCACATCTCATTAAATACTAGCACAACAACATTTATATTAATATAAATGTGGTTGACAAACACCTATAGGCATATATCAACCAATAGCAATATTTATATTATATATTGTTAATATTAATTAATAATAAATAAATATTAATAATGTTGTATCTACCACACGAACCATTGTAAATATTATATATAAAAATAATATTAAAAGAACTATTACAATAAAAATATTATTATTATTATAAATAATAAAATATTTAATCATTTATTTACTAAAATAAATAATAATAATAATTTATTAATAATTCAAAAAATATGAATAATTAAATAATATAAAATAATTTAATTAAATAATAATATTAACAAAAATGTTATTACTACCAATAATAATAATAATATAAACTCTAAGATAAACATTATAACCTTAAAATAGACATGGCTGACCACGGTTGATTTTCATATTGACACAATGTTTGTCACAGTGCAACATTTGACTATAGTTAACCATGATTGATTTTCATATTGAGATAACCTTTGTCACAATGTGACGTTGGACAATGACTGACAATCATTGACAATGGTTGATCCCCATATTGAGACAATCTTTGTCATAATGGGATGTTGGACCATGGTAGACCATGCATGAGCATGGTTGTGACAATGTGACGTTGGACCAAAAGACAATCTTTATCAAAATGTGACCATGGTTATTCACCATGGATGACCATGGTTATTGATCATGGTTGACCATGATTGACCATGGTTGAGACAATCTTTGTCAAAATGGGACATTGGAATATGGTTGATCGTGGTTGATTTTTATATTGAGACAATCCTTGTCATAATGCGACGTTGGTTTATTTTCATATTGAGACAATCCTTGTCATAGTGTGACATTGGTTGATTTTCATATTGATAAAAGCTTTGGTTGTGACATTGGACCATGGTTGACCATGATTATAAGCCTAATGGATTTGTATTAAACCCAAAGATTAATATTATAAACCCTATCAATAATATTGCATCCTAGGAATATGAACCCTTAGATTAATAAACCAAAGGGATTTAAATTATAAATCCAAGGGAATAACAAACAAAAGGGATTAATACTAGAAACTCAAGAGATTAAAAACCCAAGGGAATATTATTAAAATTCTCCAAACCAACAATTGTTCTCTATCTATTTATTTAATAAGTTGAAGAAATTTATTTAATGTAGCTAGATCTTAAACAAAAAGTATAAATGATTATAATCAGTTTTAATTTCAAAGGGTGCAGGCCTTAATTATCAACATAGATTTAAATTTATTGCTTTATTTT
>APFE031064682.1:0-12315 GCA_000404065.3 Pinus taeda
GCCACAGGAGACGCCACAGAAGGTTTTCTGGGTTTAGTTTTCTGTTATTGTGGATCTGGTTATCTGGGTGACTTACTGGTACTTGATGATCATTTGATATTTATGGATCCAGTTTGAAAATTTATGAAAAGTGGTCTTTGAAAGAAAAGAAGTAGGGGGTTGTAGCTCCCTTCCAGGAGAGACTGGAAAACGAGAGAGAGTTGTAGCTCTCTGCAGGTTGCAGCCTGCGTACTGGTAAAGGACTGCACCAGTACAAGGCCATTGTAAAAGGAGTTTCTAATTTGAAAGAAGATAGAGACATATTGCAGCAGGTGGTTTTCACCCACATTGGGTTTCCACCTTATATCTGGTGTTCTTTGATGTGACTGTCTGTTTTTCTTGTTCATGCTCATTTTTTTATGGTACTGATATGCAAAAATAATTCAAAGTATAAATAAGGAAGAATTGTTAAAAGGACTAGATAATACTGATTCACCCCCCCTCTCAGTATTATTTTCAACAGATCCATGAATCAAGGGATGCCTTTTCATGCTGCCTTGGGAGAAGCAACCCATGCATGCTAATCGATTTTGCATGGTCCCAGAGGGAACCGGTCAACTCAACTTCACATGCAAGAGGTTGCTCAACTGCTGGGAGAAAATGCACATTTCTGGAAGGGATCTAGGTTGGATTCCCAGGAGATTTGCACAATTTCTAGTCAGAGAAGCTAACTAGTGCCTAGGATTTCACAATTCCTGGGTTGAGCAGCCCTGCTGGGAGGAAATGCATAATTTTTCAGATGAATCCTAACTGGAAGATTGCGCAATTCTAGAACCCAGCATGCTGCCAGATAGAATTGCGCAATTTCTAGAGGTAAGGCTAGTTTCCCTCCAGAATTGTGCAAGTTCTTGAGGGAGCTGCTCAGCCTGTAGCTGGACCAAGTCTGACAAATATCCTATGAGGGGGATGCATCAATCTCTAATAGACAGGTTGCCTTTCTACAAGAAAAACACTAAATCTTGTGTACTTGACGAGGCATGACATGCTACTATGAAAGGTTGGTAGGGAGGCTCCAAAACAAAGCTAAGTAAAAAATTTGGAGGGTGGTTGTAGCTGCTACAACACTTGGTGACACACTGGTAGAACTCCAGCTCTCTAAATGGACCTTGTTCGTGAAAATCAAGTATAACACCTCCGGAAGTATCATCCAGTTCTAAGTTCATCTTGGTTTCCACACTTGCTTTATTGTAAGATGTAGCATTTTCCAAGCTCTTGGTCGATTGACACACATTCCAAGCCAAGTTAACACAGTTGTTTCGATTAGGGTTGAGGGGTATATTGGTGCACAAGCAGTATAGTCGTCAGAGTCTTAGGTTCATCTCTGGTGTTTCTTTGTTGCTAGTAGGCCTGGACAATACCCAGGTGAAGTCACATAGGAACACAAGCATGGCTCCGTTGCCAGCAAGCCTGGTCAGTACCCTGGTAGAGTTACTTGCATCACCTCTCTATGCAGGAAGCCTTTCTCTTCCTTTTCCTTATTCATTTTCAATTTTTTTTTTACATTTTCAATTTTTATCTTTGTAACTGTACATAGCACTTATTCATTTCAAAGGCGGAAGAGAGATCACAACTTATTGAGAGCAGAAGAGGTTGTTCCTGCAAAGAAGTAGTTTATTATACCTTTGATGTGCCTGTTAAGGTTTTATTCCTCACCTTACTCTACTTGACTAGGCTAACAAGGGTTAACCCAAAAACAACCGACTAGAGTAGGTGATACTAGTTAGCATGCAATCGTTGTGTTTTCACCAAGATTTGCTTCAAACAGCATGTATTTTCCATTGATGTATCATGGACTGAAGACAACAAGTTCTTATATAAGAGAGTGGACAATAGATAACCAAATGTTGATAGTTGTACAAGTCCTCTTCTACTTTACCAGGCTTGTTTCAAGATTCATACATGGTTTCATGCGAAACTAACCTACAAACAAAACAAGCAAACAAATCACAAAGCAAAGCAGAAGTAGAAGAAAAAGTGAAATCAAAGCGAGAAAGCAAACAGGTGAGCAGACAAACAAACCAACAAAGCAAGTAAGAAAACAAGAATGCAAACAAACAGACTAAAAGCAAACACTACTCCTACTCCTAAGCTAATGGTGCATGGGCCATCTCGCGTGAAGTGATACTTCCAATGCAGCCACCGATGCATTGGTTGACCCATGTTGGTGAAGGCATGGTTTATGAACAAGACAATTGTGCAGATCAGCAAACAAGAAAGATGTAACGGTGAAGCTAAACACACTCTGAGTTTAAAATCATCCACAAAACAAAAATGAGTGAAAGCGCATGACATGCACTCTGTGGACTTGCCATGGTGTTGTGCTACACTGATGTAGATCTTGAGTGTATGCATTCCCTTGACTATGACATGCAATCAAACGTGATAGAGGTAGACCACTTACATTGTGCGTGTGTGCTTTTTGTGTAATATTCCTCCAATGCATGAGTGATCAGATTGCGTAGTTCGAGTGGAGGAAGCGAAAACTAGGTGTTTTGTTGATCTTCAATGCAAAGCAGAGAGTGGTGAGGAGCCTTGAGTGTTTCAAAAATTTCCTGACTGGAAGTGAAACCAACCTCAGGACAGTGAGGGCTTGACATAACCATCAGCTTGGGCTGAAGTGCCTCGATAGCCTACAGGGTTTTGATTTCGTTGACAGATAGATCATCGTAGACCAATATCTTGGACAGATTAACAACAATTGAATCAACATTGTGATCGAATGAGGAAGTAGAGAGATCACAACAACCAAGATTAGAAAATTCATGATGTTTTTCGGCATCCTCATGATTTGATGAATCGAGCAGAGGGGTAGATGAGAAGAAAAGATGTTCACTCTCTGTGTTTTCAGAAATGACAGATTGAACAGATTTTCGGAGGAAGATGTTTCCTCTCTGCACTGTGATGACAGACTGACATCTGACATGTCCTATGAATGATCAAAAGTAGAAACATCCGTAAATGGGTTTTCATAGGGGAAATCAGTAGTGGCAGAATCACAGGGGATGTCAAGATGAAGCGGATGAGGTGCTGCTGGAAGGGAGTCATCCTTCACAACGGGTTCTTCTTTAGATCCCTGCACACACTCATCATGAATGATGGTGCAAGTTGGTTGCATAATACCAACTTCATCAATGAATTGATCCTCGTTCACAATAGGTGAGGAGTCTAAAATGGAAGAGAACAAGACAGTACAATCCGTAGGATCAACAGAATGCGAGGACGGAGGTTGAGGGAACAAATCCACATGACAACCAACAAGCTTGCAAGCCAAATCTGCACAGATATCAAGAGCGGGTGGGGTGGGAGGATGTGATAGTTCAACAGATGTGTGTGCATGTTCTCCCACATCACTCTGCGATGGTGGAGCTATTTGATGAGGTGAAGGGGGACAGTCACTTGTGACAGCAACTGTGTCTGCCTGTGATTGCGCAGCTCCATCACCGAAGTGTGTTGAGCGGGATTCATATATGTGAAGAAGATACTCAAATCTGCCATCGGCAAATTCCCAATCAATATCATCTTTGGGGAATCGGTATTCAAAATTACAAAAGTGTGTGTAAAACTGATCAACGGATTCATCGGGTGATTTTCGTAATTTCAGAATTTCTTTGTTGAATGCTTTACAGTCAAAGTGACTGAAAGCACAGTCTATCTCTGCAACCAAATGAGTAAGAGAATGAATATATTTTTCAGGTAGCATGGCCCACCCTCGAAATGTGTAGATGAACAGTGCGCAGGTCATGTATTCTTCAAAGATTCCATGCTTTCGCATGAGTTTACAACACTGGCTGCCCGCCTAACCAAGGCTACGTGGCCTCCACCATCATATGTCTTATGATCAAGTTATCCGAGATATTTTCTAAGATAATGAAATCATTTCCATAAGACATACATTTTGGAAGAGCAACTCGGTAGTTATTCATGATAGATATGTAGAGATTCAAAACAGATGTGAGGACTCAGCTTGTCATCTGACCCTCCTTCTAGCACTAAAATGTTGACAGTGTTGGACCCACCAACATGTAAAGTGATCTCCCCAGTAAGAAGTCCCAATTATACCTCAGACCATTTGCTGTAGGAGTCCCAGCACTGGGTCATACAATAATTCCTTGACCGCGATTTCACACATAGGCAAGTAAGATGTCTTTGTTGGTAGCAAGGGTGTGATAGCTGTAACAAGCCAGGGAAGGTGCATGAGAGGTCTGAACACATTGAGGGTGAGGTGAGTGCACCCCTTGGAAACCTGTAATAGTACGCGGCTTGGAAGGGAACACACGAGCGAAGCTGCATCACAAGCTAGAAAGCAAGTTAGCAAGCAATCCAAAGTGATGGTTAAATCAAAAACACATTTCAGAAAGATTCATACACACTTATACAGAATAGTCCATACATGCATGCATAAGTAAACAAATACATATATCATTTAGAGTAAACTGGATAGCATAAAATATAATACAACATATGCATGAAACGTGCTGTTGTGTTATATTAAGTGTAAGTTCTAGTCATTCAATACATCCATGTCTAACCACTAGTTCCGATAGCAAAACGTTACAGCCACAACTGCCTACTCCTGCAAAGAGATATACTAGCTCTGCGCAGTGGAGAAGCCAAGGCTCATTACAATACTGTCCAAGCTCTCTCCAAGATAGTCTTATCTGAAGCTTGGTTGACCAAGAGCCTATACAATGAGTTATGAGGTTCTATTTATAGCAAAGGGTGGGGTGACCCTTGACATTCCCCTTTGTGACAGTTCATCTACCCTCATGACTCTTCATCTACTCTATGACTGTTACATCCAACTATCGACACTTGACTTACACTTGACAAGACATTACATTACAATGCACATGTGCTCATGTGAGACAAAATGGCTTGAGAAAGCCATGCAAGACACCACTGACACTCGGTCCGTTGTCGTGAGACCAACTCTTTGACATGCTTGTGATGGTGAAGGTGGTGAGCTGATGCCAATCTTGGCCATCCATGATGGAGTGCATGTGCTCCATGGTGACATCTTGTTGAAGCAAACTCTTGCCTCCGTTGCATCCAGGTGCATTGGTGTGGCTCCTTCATCCAACTCGTCTACTAACATGTGCATGGCCTTCTTGGGTGTGGTCGAACTAGAAACATACTAATGCATAGTGTCTGTGTTGATCTTTCAGTGTGTGCTAGTGGTCATGCGTATCAACTGTCAACTACATGTTCGGCTCTAGTTGGAGTTGCTTCTTGTCTTCGCCTTGGTGAGTGTGTTGAATGGGTGGGATCGCATGCATACGTAGAATTACATTCATGTTGTTGAATTCCCTTACATGCGATCAACATCACCACTCACCATGTCTGCTCCGTGTCAGCTACTGGGATGGATCTTTAACTTGTACAGGCGTAGTTTCATCCGTGAGTGCATGTTGCGCCCGCTGCTATACCTGTTCTTGTTGCAGCTCATTCTCTTGTCTATGCAGATCATGTTCTTCCTTGAGTTGCTACTTGAGCACATGCAACTCCTTATCTATTTCATTGTCTTCCTTCCCATTATCTTCATGTCGTGTCGTCACCTCATAGCCTGAGTCTCTAAAGTTGCTTTCACCACAAGTGGATCTACTTGAGCTTGCAACTTTCTTCTGCCTCTATGTTGTCAACAACCTTCCTCTTGCATTTATTGAATTCGGTATGCTGCCTTCAGTTGTTTTTCATGGTGGTGCTTTTTGTGATGTTGTTGTTGTCATATCTTAATGTGCTTGTCTACGAAAAACTCAATGTCTTCATGGGTAGGCAAGTTCATAGACACTTGATCGACTATATCCCCAAGTGTGCTCTGAATGGTGTCTTCATTTTTTCTCTCCTATAAACCATTGTACTTGTGTTGTTGAGAGTCAGAGGAACACTTGTGATACTTGGAGACATGGAAACACTCATGGAAGGAAATCTGTTAGTCGAAAACCAAAATCAACTTCAGAACTGACTTGCAACATACCTGTGTGACTGATCATGAAGGTTGCGCAAATTCTATTGGGAGGTTGGAAGACTGACTTCCAAGACTATGCAAGACATAGTATGGGATATTGGGAGGCTGATTGATTGCTTGAACTATGCAATGCACAACTCAGTCTTGCTACTGACTACTGGAATTGTGCAATGCATAATCTCAGCTGGCAATGGTTGTAGGCTCAGTGACCACATTGCACAATTTTTTGGTCCAGTAGTCACTGTCCCTCAGAATTACACAATGAAGACTGGAGGATAGTCACTGGGTATAAATGCACATTTCCTGAGAGGAGGATAGAGCCTTCCTGATCTGAAATTTATCTAAGACAAACAATAAGGTATTACAGACTCATGTGCATGGATGTGCCTATGTTATTTTATGCAACGGATCGATAAGATTGTGAAATACACAGACACAGAAGTAGTTAAAAGAAAAACATAACAGGCAAACATATAAACACAACAAGTTTTATAAGCATTTCACCTAACACTCCTGGGCTACGTCTCCTAGTCCAACCTTCAATGGTGGCCTCTATATTATGTTTTCAAAGTAGATTTTGTACAACAGTGAGCTCAATTTGAGTCTCACACAGCAGATACAAATCAATAAGACTGTACTTAGATCCCCCAAGTCTTTGGAGTACACAGACTCTCTTTACTAACTCTCATCCTCTACTAGTCACAGTAGTATGATCCAAATCTAAGATTCATACATGACAGGCATTATAGAGGACTACGCTTGAACCTCTCAAGCCTTCTCTGGAGTAGACAGACTCTCTGTGTCTCTCTGTCTCTGTCTGGCTCGATGCTACATTCACTTATGCATGTTAGCTTGGCTTCTTCTCTCTGGTCTCTACTCTTAGCTTTCTTAGCTTGCTTAAATTGCTTAACTTCTCTCTCTGTCAGTTCGTGTCTTTAAAGCCAATCTGCTTTCTGACTGTTTGTTTCCACTTCCCCGCTTTCCGGTTCCCCCGCCTCTATCCATTTGAATCCCTCTGTCCTGTGTAATCAATCACTGTATACGCCTCATAGGGAGGTGGCCACCTATTTCATAACGGATGAGTGTCAATTATCTTGGACATATTCGAACGAGCATTAATTCTGTTAACTCCAAGAATGCTCGTGAAACACGACCTTCTACCAACGCATCATCCACATCGAACTTCAAATCCTATACAACTCTACCTGTTAACCTCATCAATTCTAATCATCCATCGGAACGCGTCTCCGCCGTTGATCTGGAGCCTCCAAATCCTACGGTCATCGTCCATATCACGCAGATAAGTAACATGATGTTTATCCGTCCGATGTGAGCATTTTTCTCTCTCTTTCCCCAGACGCGTGGAAATTTATTGTATGGCATTGGGAGGGACTTCGCTGAAACCACTTACCGCTTGAAGCCCTTCCGATATTATGTCGGTTTCTGTGGGACCTCGCTTCTGATGGAATCAAAACGATATCCGTTGCATTTTATGATTTTTCAGGTCTGGCTGCTTGCGGCCTTTCCTTCTTTGAGGGGTTTGCCCTATGATATGCAATTAGCGACTTGGCTTGTGATATGCTTGTCGCTAAATCATAAACTACCCCCATTTCTCAAAATGGCTTCTGGATTTCCTAATTTGCGATAGCGCACGTTACCATGGGTCGGCGGTCTGCGCGCTTGACCGACAATCCTCGTTGCTCCGTGCTCATAACCAAGTGCAACTGTTACGAGGATACCTCTGTTAAGCTTGATATTTATAATACTTTGAAACTTTGGCATGATTTTTAAAGAGTTCATAAAAATTTAGAGAGTGTTCTAGGATCCAATTTGGATCACAGCCTTCCCACTGAAAAAGCTTTTGGACCACCAAAAGTTGGTTTTTAAGCATCAATCAAGTGAGGATAAATATTCCTCGCTTGCCCAATTTCTTTCCATCTTGCACTACTTGGTTTTAAACCTTTGAGTCCAATCCTGAGGTACTCAACATCCCCTCTACACGTAGTTCTCACCTTCCTATCCAGAACTGTATCTCCCTGCAATTCATTGAGATATTCAGGCAACAGATCATCAATAGAAGGCAATTGACTCTGCTCTTTGGGATCTTCAATCAATGAAGGTTCAAACAGTCTCAAGCTTTCTGCATTAACTACTAAATAGATGTGCATGTAAGCTGGAAAATCAAGGCGAAAAGCATTCTCACCAATTTTCTCAAGTATCTTGAAAATTCCATACCTTATTGGCTTCAGTTTCTTACCTTCACCTTGCATTTTTTCTTTGCTGATATATAGCCAAAATTGATCACCAACTTGGAAACTATACTCAATCTGATGCTTATCATGCCTTGCCTTGTACTTGGCTTGGCTCTTTTCCAGTTGTTCCTGTACTACCTGGTGAATTTCTTAGATTTGTTCAATGAACTTGATTGCCTTGTCCACATCATTGTGTTCATCAACCAATATGTCTTTACCAAAGACAAAATCCAAGGGAGACCTTGGTGTGAAACCAAAACAGGTCTCAAAAGGAGATCTCTGTGTAGAAGAATGTTAAGCCCAATTGTAAGCATGGTGCACATAACACAAATGTTCATCCCAAAGCTTGGGATGCTTGCTGTAATAGCCTCTGAGCAACTGGAACACTGTACTGTTGACCACCTCTGTTTGGACATCTATTTGCGGATGAAAAGTTGTGCTCTTCTTCAGTCTAGTTTCCATCAATTCCCACAGACTCGACCAAAATTTCTCAACAAATCGGGAATCTCAATAAGATACAATGGAAGTGGGTAATCCAAAATGAACCCATACATGCTGAAAGAACAACTTTGCAGTTTGTTTAGTTGTAGTCTGTTTGTTACAAGATATTAAAATACAAATTTTGTTGAACCTATCCAAAACAACATATAAATAGTCATGACCTTTTATAGATTTAGGTAGTCCCCCAACAAAGTCCATGGAAACACCTTCCCAAGGATGAGAAGGAACTGGTAGTGGAGTGTATAAGTCTAGTTTTCTATTGCTAGGCTTGCTTTTGGCACACACGGTACACCCTCTTACATATCTAGAAATTGTCTCATTCATTTTTGGCCAATAACAAAATCTTTGCAGTTGTGCAACTATTTTACTTACACCAAAGTGACCTGATATTAGAGAAGTGTGTGCTTCTCGAATTATCTTTACTCTTTTAGTTTGAGGAATGCATAACTTTCCAAAATGATACAAGAGTCGGTCCTTAACATGATAACCCAATTCTTCTACTTGTTTGCCATGACTTAAAGTTGCATATACATCTTCAAAACTATATCTTGAGCACACTGTTCAATGTAGCTTTCATGCAATACTGAATTATGCTTAAGTATAGTAGATGCATTTATGGTTGGTCTGGACAACATATCTACAACTTTATTGTGTATGCCCTTTTTATATCTGATGAAAAGATGAAACTGTTGTAGAAAACCCATCCACCTATAGTGTCTTGATTGCTGCAACTTAGTTTGTGAGTGTAAATATTGAAGTGGCTGATGATCAGTATGTATAACTGTCTCTTTGCCATTAAATAATTTTTCCACTTTTTCACACTCTATACTAATGCATACAATTCTTTATCATATGTGGGATAATTAACTACTGCAGAATTAAATGTCTTAGAATGATAACATATGGGTTTACTGTGCTGCATCAACACTGCTCCCATGGCATAGTCACTAGCATATGTTTCAATCTCAAAGGGTCTTGGAAGATCAGGCAATGCTAGTGTTGGTGTTGTACTAATCTTTTCTTTCAAGGTGTCGAATGCTTTTTGCTATTTTCCTCCCCACTAAAACACCTTGTTCAATCATGTTAAAGCATGTAAGGGAGATGCAATCAAGGAAAAGTTAGAAATAAAATTTCTCCAATATTGTGCTGCTCCTAGGAAGCTTCTAAATTCTGTAGCAGATTTGGGTTTAGGCCAGTTTACAATGACTGCAACCTTAGAGGGATCCATCTTCAATTCACCACCCCCTACAATATGACCCAAATAATTCAAAGATGTTTTTCCAAATTCACATTTTGATAACTTAACATAAAGATTTTCTATTTTCAAAACATATAGAGTCTACTTTACATGCTTCAAATGTTCCTCCCATGTTTCACTAAATATAAGAATGTCATCTAGATATACAATGACAAAATCATCAATAAAAGGCCTGGGTACATCATTCATTACTCTCATGAAAGTCGCAGGATAATTAGTTAAGAAAAAAGGCATAACTAACCACTCATACAATCCCTGCTTTGTTTTGAAAGCAGTCTTCCATGCATATTGCTATACAACTCTAACCTGATGGTAGCCACTATGCAAGTCCAACTTGGAAAAGTAAACAGCTTCTTTCAACTGATCTAATATATCATCTATGCGAGGAAGGGGATAACGATTTTTTATCGTTATCTTATTTAGTGCTCGGTAATCGATGCACATTCTCCATGAGCCATATTTCTTTCTCACCAAGACAATTGGAGACCCACATGGTGATGTGCTAGGTTTTATGAACCCTTTCTCAAGTAGCTCCTATACCTGCTTCTTGATTTTTGCATTCTCTAAAGCGGACAACCTGTACATTCCGATGTTAGGCAATGGAGCATTTTGTTGTAAATTAATATCATGTATTATTTCATTTTTGGGTGGCAGACCTTTAGGTTTTTGAAATAGTATGTCATATTCCGAAACAACTTTTTCTAAATCAACTTGTTGTTTAGCATTACAGCCTTCAAATACATTGGTTTTATCAGGTTTCTTTTCCTTTACAACCATTAGTAAAAATTGTTTGCATGAATTTACAATTGTTTTCATCTGCCCTAAGTTTATGAGAGTATAATTATTCTTGAGTTTATGAGATGTTACAATATATTCAATTCCATATTTAACGACTTGATATTTGTTTTCAACTCTATAGAAAATGGCTTTTCTATCATACAAGTAAGGGCTTCCTAAAACAATTCCACATATATCCATGGGAACAATATCTAACTCAACCTCATCTACAAATGCTAACCCAAAAGAAAACCTAAATTTACATTGTCTAGTCACTTGTAGCTTTTCTTTATCACATACCCAACCTAATGGATATGGCTTCTTGTGAGGTGTGGTTAGTAATCCCAGCTTCTTTACAATTGCTTCATAAATTAAGTTTACTTGTGAGCCATTATCAAACAAAGTATCAATCTTTTGATGCTTGGAAATAACTCTAATATGAAAAAGCTCATGTCTTTTCCTCTCATTTTCTTCACTATCAATAGTTTGTGCAGAATTACTAGTATATGCTTCAGAATTTTTACCTTTTATACCTGTGGCTATGATTGTTGTTTCATCACCTGAGTCTGACCCCAAATCTTTCTGTATAGAAGCAACAATCTTCCTCTTCTTCCCATCGAACTTCTTGGGTTCCAGCTTCGGATGCAAAGACCAGCAATGTTCATCATCATGTTCATCCTTCTTGTAGTGAGTGCATGAAGATTTGGCCTTTTGTATAGCATTTTCCTTTCTCTCTTTCCATTTCTGCTTCCTCTTCTCCTTGTTCTTGCTTGCAATGGGTTTTGATGATCCCCCAATCTCTGGGTTCACATTCTTGCCTCTAGCCTCTAGATGGGCAGCCTAAAAAAATACCTCATCTATGCTAGTAGGGTTAAACATGAGAATGGTGTGCCTTAAATCGTTGTGTAGACCACCTATATACTTCAACAAAGTTTCAGGTGAGTTTAAAGAAATGCTTAGAGTCAAAGCTCTTTTTCTAAATTCTTGGGTGTAGCTTTGTACACTTTGCCCTTTTAATTGGCGAAGAGTTTTCCAACTCATCATAGCTTGCTGCATATAAGCTAGTGGATAGAATTGTTTTTTAATTGTAGAAACAAATTCACTCCAGACAGAAAGAATTTTACCATGCTTCTTCAAGTCAGCTTGTGTCCTGCCTTCCCACCATACCAAGGTAGTTCCTTCAAGGTGTAGGTTGGCCAACTAAATTTTACTCTTGTCTAAATCAATGCTCTACACCTTGCAATACACATCAATCTGTCTAATCCAGTTATCTAGCTTCTCTGCATTTAATTCTCCACCATATATTGGCAAATCAAATTTAACATTTAATTTAATCAAAGATGTTTTCTTCTTTTTATTTTTAGGGTTGTTAGGAGGTGTGGATAGAGAAGCCTCTTTTCCTTTCCCTTTGCTTTCAGAATGACCATCTATAAGAGATTCTTTTGTTCCTTTGTCTTGTTTGGAAGTTGAAGAATCTTCACTTCGACCTTTCTTAAATTCTCGATACATTTCTTCTACCATGG
>APFE031064688.1:6768-20544 GCA_000404065.3 Pinus taeda
AAGTAGAAAATAGTGGATTTTTACAGTAGAGGATTTTGAGGTCTAAAATGGGCCTTCTAAGAAACATGTGCAACCCAAATATACTTTATAACAATCAACAGGATTCAAGATGATGATGTCAACCATCGAGGATGATTCACCATTTTTGGAGTAAAAATGTAAAAAGATTAAAAATAATAAAATAATAAAACTACCTTTTCAACTCGTATTTTTGAGTTATCTTCCTAATTATTTACTCAAATTTCGAGTGGGAGTACTCATTCGATGAAAAAATTAATTCCTCATCCAAGACGTACCCATGTTTCATACTTTCGATGGTCCCTCCTACACGAAAATGGAGAAATACAAGGAAAATTGTGATTGCAATCACATTTTTCATGTATTTCCCATATTTCACGTAGAAAGGTCCATCAAAAGTATTCAAAGTGGGTACTACTTAAATGAGGAATAAAATTTTGTATCCAACAAGTGTTTCTACTAGAAATTTGAGTAAACCCATAGGGAGATAAATTGAAAATATGAGTTGAAAAAATAGTTTTTTAGTATTTCCCTCTAAAATTTGATGATGTAATCTAATATTATTTTATTATCTACACTATTATTTTATAAATTTCTTAGGAAGCCCATTGTAGACCTAAAAATTCCCCTAATTTCAAAATCTTCATTACTGTCATCTATCCAAAGTTCACTTTCTACTTCTATTGTTGTTTTTGCAGGTGGATACAGTGCAAATTTCTTAGTAGATATTCCATAAGAGATAAACATGTCACCAAAACTACAGCTTATAAAAGCCTCTATTGTAGCTAACCATGGTCTACCTAGAATCAATGGATGTCCTCCTAAATTATTCTTGGTAGCCAAAATAATAAAATCAGCAGGATATTCGCAAGAATCTAAGGAGGTAGATACATCTTCCAATACACCATCTGGTTTTATAACAGTTATATCTCCTAACTGTAGTAATGATGGTGTGTATTAAAGATTAGAATGTTTTAATTGATCCATATTTTGTTTACTCGCAATATTGATAGCTTCTCCTAAATAAATCAATGTGTTTGGAATATCAACACCATTTATGGGTGGTTTTACAATGGGACTACCTAGATCTAGATATTTTTGAACTGTTGGCTTTCTGATCATAATATACACATTTTTTCCAACTAACTGAATTCTTTTTATATTTTTTTCTCTTTCTTCCTACTTTTTGAATGTTTAACTCCCTGGTTGTGTTTCCAAATATTGGTGTTTCCCTTATAGTTTGTAACAAAGGAATTTTGATGCAAACATTCTTCAATTCATCTAACATATCATATTCAGGCAACACAATTTGCTTTTGTATTCCTTTGTCAATCTTTAGCCTTTTAGGAAAGGGCCGATTTTAAACTGAAACAGAGGGTTGTTCTACAATGGGAGTTGAGTTTATTGAGGTATCATGTATAGGGGTGTTCTCTTTATGAGGAATTTATTCTTGATTAATATATGTTTATTTTTCAAGTAGCTCATCCCCTCCAAATTCATGAATAATAACAGATGGTAACTTCTTTTGCAAAACTCTACTATATCTAAGTTGGACTTTGTTTAGATCTAATGGAAGTATCATGCAAGCTTGGAAATTATGACCTTCTATATTGTAAACAAGTTGTCAATTTTTAATATTCAGATTTGGAAGTGGTTGAGTAGGTCGTTGATTGGTTTTTTAGGGTATGATGTGGATGATAAGTGAAGTGGTTGATTAGAAGGCTGAGTTTGATTTTGAAATTATGGAAAAGTGTCTGGTTGAGAAGGGTAATATGGAGGTTTATATGGAATAAATCGCAATTGAAATTTATTATACTGAGGATTCCTACGAGGATACTGCCAACCTTGTGTCCATAATGGATTTTGAGGTGACCAATTTTTCCCAAGCATTAGAGTATTCAAATTATTTTGAGGTTGTACAAATTATTGGTATTGAGGATTAAGACCCTGTACCATATTTTGTTGTTGTGGTGGCCATGGTCTTTTACCAATAAAATAGAGTGACTCAGCTTGGATAGCTTCAAATTCATTTTAAAAGACTTCTTTAAGTCCATGAGTTGAAGGGAATTCCTTTGTGATATGACTTTATTCATAGCTAGCACATATTTCTAAACTATTAATAGGACATTCTCTTAGAGCATTCTTCTTTCTTCATTTAGGACAAAAAATTGATAATGCAACATTTTTATATTTTTACTTCTTTAGAACCTTAAGAGTATCTATTTCTTCACTAATACTCCCTAAGATAGTATTCTTGAAGTTGTCAAGAAAATTGCTTATTTCTTCTCTACTTACCATCCGAGCTGCAAATTTATTAATCCTAGACATAACAGAGTCTCTTGGATTTTTCCTAGTTCTAGCCTTTCCTCTTGAAATATCTACACATAATTCACAAATTTCTCTAAATGATAACTAAGAAACGTCTTCTTTACCCATTTAATTGAGCATATCTACCCACTCATCTCTAATGGCTTTTAGCAAAAGAGATTTTAGAGTTTCTTCATCTAGATTATGCATTTGAGCCCTTTTAACATTATAAGAAAATGCTTCAATGAAATAATCAACATTTTCATCCTATTTTTTCATCATTTTAAATACTTCATCTTGAAGGCTATGAGGCATAAAATAGTCTTTGTATTTTTCTGAGGGTGCATTGCTCATTTCTTCCCATGTTCTTATGGTATGCGTTCCTAATCCCGTAAACCATTTAAGTGCTTTGTCTTTAAGAGTGGCTGGAGACAATTTCAATTTTTGAGAACCAAACAAGTAGTCATAAGATTTACACAAGGCTTCAAACTCAAAAAAAAATAATAAAAAAAAATTAGGATCCTCATGTCTTACTCCATGGAAATTAGGGAGGATGGAGGGTGGGATATTATTCATTGTAATTGTGGTTATCCTCTACCACCTCTTCCTCCACCTCCTCCTCTACCTCCACCTCTACCTCCTCCTCCATTACCTCTTCCACCTCCAATCCTAAAGAAACCATTGAGATTATGTACTTCTCCTTATCCTTACCCTACAATTCTAGATTATTAATAGCTAATCTAGTGTTCTTCAATCATATTTTCTAGCTCATCTTCTAGTTCTTCTATTAGTGGAATAAAATAAGTTTCTTCTTCTTCTTCATCACTAGGGACTTTTCATTCTTGAACTATATTTAGTTCTCCAATTGAATATAGAAATATTACTCCTATTAAGAATGTAGGTTCATCTACTACAACTTCAATAGAAGAAGTGGGTGAATCTTTTCATTGGATTTTAGATATTTGTACCTCAGGAAGCCTATGTCTACCTGCCAATAATGGAATATGAGTTTCGGCGGAAAGTGTTACACAAGGAGATCATGGTGGGGTGAGCGGTGACGTTGGAATGGACCTCCTACCTCTCCTTATAGATCAACCTGTAGAATCTCTTTCCTTATGCATAAATATGTTTTTATCATTTTTTTAATAAAAATGTTCTTAAAAAAATTGAATCCTATATACACTTACCCGAAAATGGTGCCAAAATGTTTTCTAATTTAATTGATTTTAAATTACTACATAAATTATCAATAAGGGCTTGTATGATAATGAAGTGTATGTGCACTGCTTGTGCTAGGATTTTTTGTTATGTAAGTAATTTTTTAAATTGAATTAGGATGTTTTCATGCACATGGTTCAGCTAAGAAATTTTCACTCTTGGAAGAAAAGAAAATAACACAATGGAATTAAGAAAATTGAATTAAAGTGTAAAGGTAAATAGAAAAATCAAATCCAAATTCTCTTTACACTTGGAGAAAAGAAAACTAATTTAAAATTCCATAAATAAATATCACACCAGCATACCTAGATCTTATTCTCACTTGACAAAAATGGAACTAAATATTACATGCATAATTTAAATATCACACTGAAAAATCTAAATCACTCTAATAAAGCGTTGAAAGAAACTATACTTCTAATTGATCAAAATTTACATGTGCATAATAGATCTTTTTTATTTATTTTCTTCATCCTTCACTCAACAAAATTATTAAACCTATGAAAGAAATATTTAGCAAACTCTGTCACAATCTCTGTTCTCATTGTCATAAGCATTCACTGAAATTGAAAACTGAATGATTAGCTGTGATAATATAATGCTCTAAAAATTAAGATACAAAAAAAAATAAAAAATAAAAATGAGACCTTATAGCTCAGAGGGGGTTGTCCTGTGAGTTGTAGGTATGTAGAGATCAATCAGAGATTAAACACGCATCAATGCAACACACATAGGAATAATGAAGCTCGATTTTATAAATGCAAAGAGTGTTTTCAAAATAATAACTAGTATGTCATCGTCATGCCAGGAGGTAGGTTTTGTAGCCTCCTTTAATAAAATGTTTAGATACCTTTATCCCTATCTTAATTGACAAAAATTCTAAATATAACATAAGATATCATGAAATAGAGATTCCTCATGATTTTCTATCAAAGAATAAAATGATGAGGAAAAATATCAACTTCATCCTTATCATCAATAACCTAGCGCGTTGGAGTCATCTTTGGGTCCTTTTCCACTAGGTTGACTTCGATGTTGAACTGCTCTTACGACACCTTTATCAACTTGATGGATCATGAAGATAGCTAGATATCATTATTCCCGTTGTCAGGTACCTATCCATACATTTGGCTCTTCACCTGATGTTTTGGTACCTACAAATCCTTCAAGTAAGTTGGAGAATTGATCATTCATTACAGAATTGATGCAATCCAGTAGATTGTGAAATTATAAAACCAAATAATAAGGAAACAATAAAAATTTAAATAAAACATGATTAGGTACCTGATTTTTCCAATAACCTTGCAAGCTGACAACTTATTGAGATTATTATGGTCAAAAAGGAAGAGTAAGGAGTGAATGGAGTTTAGGGAAGGTGTAAAAAAGGAAAATTTTCGTCTTCAACATATTTCTTTATTTAAAATGTACTTATCTACTAGGTCAGGGCTAACATAACTATAATTAGATCCAAGGTTAATCAAATTGGAAACAAATTGATCAAAAGGCTTACAGTACATCTCAATAACAATTTCCTGGTGATCTTCCTCCTTGTTATCTAGCATTGCATAAATTCATGGAATTATCTTCCTAACATCCCGAACTATGTTCACTTGCTATGCATTATAAATTTGATGCCCGCCACCCTAATTTTGTCGAAAATCCCTCTTAAAATTCTCCTTACCACATTTACAACACTACAACCATCCTGTAACATCACGTTTATTCTGCTAAGTTAGAAGATTTCCCAACAATGCACTGCTCATATGATCCATAAGGAGAGTCTCTTGAATTGTAGTCTACCATCTTGATAGTCATCCTTTGTCTTCTTCCTGCAAGTATAACATCTCATCTTAAACCAAAATATAACATAATCACCATACCACAGTATAGCTTATAGAAGGATACTTCATTTTCAATATTAACCAGATTAACATGATATATGTATAATCATAATCACATCAGGATATAACATCAGTTTAACCATTATCCAGTTATCAATGCCTAATCATACCAACCACATACCATGACCTCATGCATGAAAACTACAACCATTTCAATGTATGCATAATAATATATAAGTATTGACATGCATAAACAATACATAACCAACAGACACTCATGATGACTGTATCTGTCAATACATCATCCACTTTCACATGGTGATACCATTGCAACCATGACCATCACCATGCATACACAACACGTAAATATACAACAACCATGAAGAACACATATGCAACCAATATGTATGCGTATGGAACACACACCACCCATCTAGTCTAAGGGGTGAACCACGCTTTAATACCAGTTTGTAACACTGTCCTCCGACATTTACCCAAGTTAACTGGTCTGCTAGGGTAAGAATGTGACAAGAGGTTATTATAATTTGATTCAAGTCCCCATGTGTACTTAAGGAAGTGGCATTGATAAAACCAAATCAATCTTTCCTTCCACACATGCTACAGAACATTCATAAGCCAAACAACCCTTCCAAGTGACCAATGTCTTAGAAAAATTGGCATTTAACTGATCTAGACTGTCAACTACTCCCATGAAAAACCATGCATGCAACTAACTCCTTCCCATTTCTCCCATAGTAAGGCATGCTAGCGGTTGTTGACTTTTTGAGCTAGTTTTGAGATAGTGTCCCTAAATTTTGTGCCACTTTTTTAGGGCTAGTACTGAGGCCACTTCCCATAACTTCATAAAACATTTAGCATTGAGACATAAAAATAGAATAAGGCTACTGATGCTATCATTATTACAAGTACCTCAAGTGACACTTAATATCCATGATAGGAATTTCGTCAAACATGTCACAAATATGCAAACTACAAGTCATAATAATAGATCTAAGCATAAGGGTCTCATTCATATCTGATATTTGTAACGAAGCAATTTTGCCTTATTACAATAGCTGCATTATCATATATTAGTTCATATATTCATTGTATGCTCATTTGAAAATTGAAAAACTGATGAAACCCATACATCAAGTCTATGATAAAACATACTTATAACCAATAGAAATAACAAGGATATAATAGAGATAAGAATCACATATGAACCGGTATATTTACACATGAAATACCAAGATGAAGAAGTTATTATTAATGAATTAAAAGTCCAACAAGGTATGGGACTTCCACGAATGACCCAACCATATATTGGCTGAACCAAATATTTCTTCAAACCATTCACCCCTATGCCATATTCTAAGCATGAATGTAGGATGCAAAACCGACCAATCCATCTTTCCTTGGGCTTTACCGCAATCTCCACTGGATCACTAATCCCTATATACGCATGCATGCCATTGAATTTCTCCACCTACTCCGTGAGGAATTTTCCCATCTCATAGCCTCTAGACTTTACCATATATCCCACCATACAACAATCGAGGATTACTAAGACCAATCGAGACTCCACCTTTAAGATTTACCGTTTATTCCACCATTCACCAGTCAAGGATTCCTAGGTCTTATTGAAGGCACACACTTCTAGGCTTTACCGTATATCTCTCCATTTACGGTCGAGGATTCCTAGGCCCACCAAGGAACACAAATTTCATCTTTACTACAATCCCACCTTCTCCGGTCTAAGGATTCCCAAGCCTTGTGTTCTTTCTTTCAGATACCACCTCAATCAATTATGATACCATTCAATAATCCAAATCAACAAAATACAAGAGAACCCATCACATTATCGCTATCCATAAATGGAAGGCAAGGTTGAACAACATTGCCACACCTTGAAAAACCCATGCCAATGATAGTAAGAGAACCAAATAGACACATGCATGTACCATGCATGCCAAACCTAACAAGGAAATCACACATAAAAATTGATACCTACAAGTAATCCCATTATAGATTCTTGATCCTACACTGCCTTTCTTGATCCTTGCTTCCCTTTTCCTTCTTTATCCTTCCTTTGATTTCCTTGATCTAATGATAAAGTGCTCCAAGAAAACTCAAAGTGCCGAAGAGTGTGTGAGAGAGAGAATAGCGAGAGAGTTCCAAAACTCAACTGACAGAAAAGGTACCCATTGATCCTCAGAAGCCTTTTTATTAACGAGGCCTACATTTTCTTAAATTTTCCATTATTTTTCCTTCATTTTCTTCCTCACATTCAACCTATGACTTTTCGCCTTCAATTTCTCCTAATTTCCATTATTTTAATAAATAAAATGACAATTAATGCCTCATGCATTCCCAAAGCCTTCTCATTTACCTTTGCCAATTTCATTAGCCATAATAAATCGGATAAACACCACGCTAGGATGTTTTTGCAAAAGTCATCTTGGAATACGTCTTCCATGACCTTTGTTATTATATTTCCATTATTAACTTTATTACATCGAATTTTCATTAGGGATGCTACAGAATGTGTACTTAATTTCTCTTTGGATAGACATTCCCATACATGGGTATGCTGCTAGGGGAATTTGACTTTCTAAGTATCCTACTAGGGAAACCATTATTAATTCCATTATATACATTGTTATTGAGTCTTATGAGGACTACCACATCTTAGCTTACTATACTAGTGAGGTAATTTCCTTACACATTTCATTAATACATACACTAAGACTTTACATCAATCGTGTAATACACTAACTTCTTATCTCTAGTGCATCCCATTAAAGAGTAAGATATATAGGTGCATAATATATTATGTTTCCCAAATTGAAAAGGTAACAGAATCTTTTGTGTTGGTTTATTTATATTTCTTCATATATATTGTGGTTGTTATTTTCATTTATTCGGAACCCTCGTCCCTCTTTTTATTGTATTATGATCATATTCAATAGTTGGGAGGCAATAATCAAGGGTTTTTGGGTGTGGATCGAAATTAGCCACCTCATCCTAGCCCATGTGGTCATCACATGGTTGTGAGTCTAAAAATATATACAAATTATGGGGATATTTTCAACCATCCAACGATGGTCATCCTTCTACTAAACCCTAATATAATGCCTCAAAATAAAATACCTCCCATTTGGAGTTATTTTTTTTCACTCGTGAGGGGATGTAAAACCATCATAGTGCCCCCATGAGAGGTGTTGGTACCCTAACAATTTTCTGTTCTTATCATCCTTCATTCCCTTCCCAAATCCATGCTCAATCTCTGAATGATACTCGTACGTTAAGCTATAGAGTTACACTACTTATGTGTAAGACAAATTTTCTGTATATTAGTTTGTAATGGCTCTATTTCTTCCAAGTCACTTCAAGGTATTTCCATATTCACCATGGTAAGACTAGTTTCCTTTCTTCTATAAGGAATACATGAAGTTTTTCATAATACCTCCCCACTATCTCTCCTAGAAATTTCAAATTTTGTTCTACTTTGATGTGCATTTTTTTCATGGTTATTAGCTTCTACATTTGTTTTTTTTTCCTTTACTCTTTGCTGCCTCTATGAGCTCTAACTATCCCAAATGATTTTCCATGTAGGGTGAGATCGTTTTCCCTAGAGAGGAGTTTTGTTAGGGTGCGAATAGAGGTACTTTTCTAAGGATTCCTTCCTTTTCTACCTAAGGGTTTACTAAAGAAAATTTGGTCTCTGCGAGGTCTTTGTTTATACATGGGACTTTTCCTTGTGTTTTTTTTCTCATTTCCTTCTGAGTAAATTAGTATGAAATTCTCTGAAATCCATAGATGGAATTGGCAACCCATGTCACTCCTTTTGATGTTGTTGGAACTTCTGGTATTGTTTAGGGAGAACCACCAAGACTCGTCGTCATTACAGGTACTCAAATTATATTTAGTCATAACTCATTTCACTGATTGACTCTAATCACTCTTACCCTTAATTTAGCAGGGCTAATATGCTTCATGAATGACCTCTACGGTTATGCACACATTGATGTTTAGTGCAAACATCCCGAGTAATTAGGGAACGAGTCATCCATCTCTAATTTCATTTTACATTGGTAAAAGTTAGTTGTATCATCACTTTTTAGCTCCTAGATCGTATTCTCAAAGGCATAAGGGAATGTGTTTGATTTGTTTTCCTCCACTCCGAATATTGAGAGGATTTCCTGTTGAGAGAATTTTGTCATAATGATGGCATAAAACATTGAGAATCACCCTCAAGTTCCCTTGTCTGTCTATTTGAACTTCAATACATTTCATTAGGGGAGTTTTGAGGTCTAAAGTATGTCTCCTAAGGAAATGATAAAATAATAGTGGAAATAATAAAATAATATTAGATTACATTATCAAATTTTAAAGCAAAAAAACAAAAAAATATGTTTTCAACTCGTATTGCAACTTATCTCCATATGAGTTTACTCAAATTTCAAGGGGAAACACTTGTTGGATGCAAAATCTTTCAATAGTCCCTCCTACACAAAAAATGATAAATAAATGAAAAACAAGATTGCAATCACATTTTTTCATATATTTCTCATTTTTCGTGTAGGTGGGTTCATCGAGAATATGCAACAATGGGCATTAAAAAGTTAAAAACACAAGCTTAAAAAGTAGTTTTATTATTTTATTATTTTTTAATCTTTCAAGTTACATGATTTGTAGAATTCCTCTTCTTTTCTTTTTTTAAGAATAATAATGTCAATACTTTTCTTTTTCACTAGATGGCATGCATTACACATTTTTTTTTTCATTACATTGCTAGGATAATTCTTCGTAGATTTATTTCCTTAATCGAAATTCGTTTAGAAATATAACGATTGGATACTTTTCTTTTTATATAAAACCAAATTAAAAACCTACTTTTATCTTATTTCAGCTCCATTTTTAATATGCACCATTATTTTGTATTTAGTTGAATGTTCGCATCCAAATACAACTCGTCAATATGTGTCGTTTGAACTACCAGTGATACTAACATTATATAATTCCTTAAGAAAATATGGATGCATCATGTTTATTAAATTTTCCCATGTTTTTGAACCCTAAAATGTTCATTTAATGTGTCCTTTCTCTTGTTGGATGAAAATATACCTACGTTGATTTTGATATGTTAAAGATTCTTACTGCTTATGTTCAACTCTAACTGTAACAACCAGTCTTTCATTTAATTCTGTGGTTTTAGTTAAATTTAATTAATTTATTTAAAACTTGGTCAATTTTTCATCTTCATCTAATACCGACCCCAACCATTAAGAATATCTCTCGGAAGGTAGTACGTTCTCCTCTGGTATAATAAGGTGGTACTTTTAATTCCTACATTTATTCCTTCCTTGTCTTACGATGGTGTAAAAGTAGTCTCTTTCTAACGAAAAAATCAACTGACTTAAGCTTAATCCTAGATTATCATGAACAATGTGGATTTTGTCTGCCGAGCTACATCTCTCTGTTACTGAAAACTAATTTGTTAACTTTTCTTCAATAATTCGGTACCTACTTATATAATGTTTACACCACACTCTTGATTTTGCATGTGCTCAGTTAAAGGTTTCATAATATTTTAAAAATGACGATATGCCCACTTATATGATTGCATCTCATCGTTACATAACCATACACAACACATGCTACACAAATCATTATTTTATGAGAAACTATATCATTTATCCTTTTACTGGTGCAAATAGAACCTCAAATTTAACATGCAGTTTAACATAGAAAGCATAAGCCTAACCAGAATTCTCATTGGAAAATTATTCAGGAAGTAAGCACGTTCCTCTCATTGGAAAATTACTCAGGAACTAAGCACGTTCCTCCTAGCCTTGAACTGTATCAAATAGTGCTTCCTCACTTTAAGATCTCATGCCATTGGAATCCACAACCTCATTGATTCCTAGGTGATTTATTTTATAGATTTTCCTCCCCGATGATTTGTAGCACCTTCCTGCAGGTCTCTCAACCTTCTGCTTAGGCTCTTTTGTTTTAGTTTCTCTGATAAATATGTTTTTTTCCTCTAAAGCTCATTTTTCTGTCCCGCAGTGCTTTATTCCACATCATTTGGAGCTAAGTAATTAGCATAACAATTAAATTTTCTTTCCCATTATGTTAATTTAATTTATTTTATTTTTCTCCTAAAGATTTTGAAGAAACTTTTTGGAGAAGGTTCATCATATGAGCATGACCAATACAACTTTCTCTAAACTAACCAGGAGTTTTCTAAACTCTAGCTTTTCTTCCAAAATATTTTCAAACAATTTATTTTTATCTCAAATAATGCAAAAATAATTTCATCATTACATCACTCTCATTATCTATCACCATTAAATCTAATATAAAAAATATTTAAAAAACAGAGGAATAATGTGTTATATTACAGTCTCAGTATTTTAAAATTAGCGGTAACACATAATAAATCTATTTTCTATGAACTCGTCAAATCGGATAATATTATTCAGTCACACTTGTTGATGGAGTTTTCTATAATGCCACTTTTTGGAGATTCCAGTGATGGAATCCAACGGAGGAAATTGAGTTTAAATCTTGATTTGTTGCAGCTAAAATGGTTTTTTAACTGCATATTTTGATTCAGCACCCTGAAAAACCCCTGGGACACTTTGATTGTGCAGAAACTAGCTATCAAACTTGCCATTCCAATAAATCGCTGCCAGATTTTGACCGGAAAAACCCACCGGAAAGGCTTCCAAAAAATCGCATTATAGACAATTGCCTTGTTGATTAGGTATTAGTGACTTGTGGGCATGCTAAATGGTTAAGTATCGTTTACGTGTGGGCCTGCCTGCTTAACAGTTATATTTAATAAAGTGTTTTCCTCTTGATAACACTAGTACGATTGTATTTGTATTTACTGTTTAATCCTAAATTATATTAAACAATGTTTTTTGGTATGTAATTATATCATTTAATAGTAAAGTTTTGATAAACAATTAATTTATTGTTAAGAGATAATTTTTACTAATTTTTTATTAAGTGATAATTTTTTATTAATCAAAGTAATTTATAATGGTTTAGTATTGAAATTCATATTTATTGAAAAATTAATAATATCATATTTAAAGGTTTGAAAATTTATTTCAAAATTAAACATATTATTGTATTTTAACAAATCTATTTCATTACTTTAACACATGATGATGTTTATTAATGCCAATGATTTAGTTTAAGAATATGTGTATTTAAATGGAAATATTTGCAGGTAATATTGTTTATGAATTTATTTATTTGTTTGGTAGTTTTGAAATTGGAAATGAATATAATAATGTAAAATTTAAATTTTTTTAATGTAAAATTTGGAAACAAATTTAATATAATAGAATAATAATTAAATATATAAATGTTTTCTAAATTAGTATTTAATTACAAATTTATTATATATATAAATATATTATAGATAATATAATCATGAATAATATATAATTATATTATTCACGAGCGTTCAACTTGATGCAGTAATGTTCACATTTTAAAATATTAAAAGAGTGTTTCATGGATGAAATGTAAGATAGAGATTAAAATTGTATAGAAAAATTGTGTATTTTCACATCAATGTATAAAGATAATTAGCATTGAATTTTGGCTAAATTCAGAGGTTTTAAGGTAACTATTTAAAATTACAATAAAAATGTTATGAACTTGTAAAAGATACTTAGCTTTAAGTAAAAGTTATATATGTTAAAAACACAAAATTTAATATAAGAATTAAAATTATAATAAATATGTTATAAAATCAAACAAAAAAAAAAAGTCAATATGTATAAAATTATTAGTGCATACAGAAATCTTTGTCAATAATACTTTTAATCCTTTTTATTTATTTGGTTGGAAGAAGAGATACCTTCCTATTCTCCTATTCCATTTATCTAACTAATAACATATATATTTCAAATTCACAAGTATAAAGTAAATATTTGTTTCACATAACATAAAAATAAACATAGATAAATATAATTGAAATTGATAATTGTAAAACTAAATCATAAACATAAATGAATTTAATGTGTTCATAAAATCTTTAAAAAATATAATTTGATAAGTCTAGCAAATAAGAAAGTCTCCTTTTTTTTTTGTATTTCTCTAAAATCCATAAATTCATTGGCACTTCGTGTCTCATATCCTCTATTTTATCTGAGGACCTATTAGCCCCAAACACATTCATTCATCAATTGAATTTACCTTCTTATATATCAGGGCCTATTAACCATACACACATTAATACATCAATAATGTAATTAATGTTAATGGTTAATCTCACTCACTTCTTTAGAAAATCCCATCCTTTTTCACAGGAAACAATGCTTGTTATCTACTTATATGTTTTAGTCTTTTTTTTTTTTTTTAA
>APFE031064688.1:23191-52871 GCA_000404065.3 Pinus taeda
TTATGTTTTAATTTCTTTTAAAATTTGATTACTTTTCCCGGGTTCAAAATATCTCCTTTTCCTTTCCATTTACGCACGCGCGGAAGGTCATTTACTTGAAACTCTTTGATGCTTGACGTTCCGTTCATTGCTCTAAATGTCGTCCAAGAAAAAATCCCCGAAGTCAAAATGAAGATTAAAGAACCCAAACTGGGCAAAATTGCTTTGAATGTTCGGGGTATACTACCATATGAAGACATCCAACATCCATTTTAGTGCAAAATGAGATGAATAATAAATCAACAATGATGTCTCAATCTATGATGCAATCGACATTCTTAACAAGTCTGTTAGATAAGCGTTCGGTCTCTTCCAGAAGCTATCAGAAACATAGAGGAGGCGTTTAATTTTTACAGAGGCAACTAACTAGTTTTATCGGGTACCAAAATATTTCGTCCCCATCCCCTGATTTAGCTCACAAGGAGGTGATGGTGATAATAAATCACAGAAAATTAAAACAAAATAGCAGCAAAAGTTGTGATTCGGACTTCAGTCGGTCATCTTACATTTTCTTTCTGATCTTCATGGTAGCCTTCGTACTAGTGCTGCCACTAATAATTAAGGGGAAGGCCATGGTTTCCAATTAATAGAGCGCAACAACTGGAGCAGGGCGTTTCCGCCCTGAAGCTTTGAAAGGTCTACCCTCTCCGACATAGCCTTCAATCAGATGAAGATAAACCGTTAAACTGTGGGCATAAGCAGGATCAAAATTGCGGATGTCATTGTTGTCCAAAATAATTGGTACACCCGCGTGAAAATAAGTCCAGGGAAGCCAATCCAACAATTTTGTTAACCATCGCCATGAATTCTCGTTGAAAACAAATCCAGGAACATTGGGAACAACATCCCTCTTATTCACCAACCGCAACACTTTCACTCCTAGCTCCTCCATTCTTAGGGCAAATGCTCTATTCCCTACGCGCGGACTTGCGAATGCAAAGGCAGTCACAGGTATAGGCAGTGCCGGAAATTTTGAGTTGAGAAATTTTTTTATGTCATATGAACTTAACGTTGCCAGGGCAGCTCCCAAGCTGTGTCCGGTCAAAGTTACGTTCAAACTTTCATCCTTGAATTTATGCACCAGGCGTAGAAATTCAGAAATAACAGTATCTCTGGCACACCTTGAATCCTCTCCTTTAGAGATATAGCAGCTTAAAAATCCTTTCTCTACTCGGACACCCTTATCGCTTGAACTAGCTGTACTGGATAATCGGTGTCCCAGGCCTTTGTTCCTCAAAGGAGCAGTAGTTGGAAATCCGGCTCTGACAACCTTGTGCTTGAAACGACTAAAAGATAATCGAGCACGAACTAAAATATCTCTGGCATCCTGCATCCATTCTTGGCGTGTTTCAGTTCCTCTCCACGCTACGACAATATCCCGGCGACCTAGCCTTCGTATCTCTTCAGTGTCTGTGGAAACTGCAATAAAGCCAATCCAAACGGATTGCTCTACCGGCCTCCCCAGTGCATCAGTTTCTGCATACAAATACTTGGTCACTTCATACCCGGCACTACAGGAATGACGAGCCCTTTGACAACTCTCAAACAATTTGTCAAGGCTGTACTTACACCCACCTAAGTCATTGGTGGAAAGTTTAATATCAAATGCATCATAGCACAACTCTGCAAAATCACCATATCTTAGTATCTCCTTTTGCAAAACAGGATTGATGGGATCTAGTAACCCCTTCCAGTAGTTCTCTCCATGAATATCTTTCCACATATCCGCAAGTTCTATATTTTCGTATCTGGTGGGATTCGTCAAATCTTCCTGCAAAAGAGGGCAGCTCGAAGTTGTCGAGGATGAGGGGAGAATCCTCATCCTTCGTAGTACTGAACACAGGTGATGTAGGATTCGAAACATCATTTCTGATTTTCTAGGGTTTCAAGAGAACGGGAAAGTTAACGATTTTAACAATAGCTGTAAGCGAGATTTTCAATTATCTGCAACCCAAATCTCAATATCCTTATTGCGATGCGCCAAATACCATTATATAAGGGAGATCAAAGTGGAATACCTTGTGTGTTGTCGATATGACATAGGAATAGGAAATTCATTTGCAGCAGCAAGCAGGGTAGACTTGACTATGTTAAAATTGAACTGGTCGCATCAGGATGAAAATTCTCACCCTACTGCTGAACATTGACCGAAAACGTTTTGCTTGAACTTGTTGAACTTTCCATCATAAATGGTTCAATCGCCAATATGTGTCATCCAAAATTTCTTCCCACCTGTCGACGTTCCCTGATGGACATCACTCTCCCACGTAATTGGTAAATAGGTCAGAATACCGTTCAAACCGTAGAACCTATAGGCTACGCCATTTGATTCCGAGTACTCGATATATTTATGTATTTTACCATATGCCTGACTGCCCTGACTCACCACGGCCGTGGTGCACCTCGCCTAACTCATGAACCTTCATCACGTTTTTTTGTCTTGTATCCCTCGCCGCCACTTACTGGTGCTGCTTGCGGGAGATATGGAGATTCTGGCGGTGACCAAATGATTGGTCCGACTTTACGGTGAGGAAATAAATCTTCTTAAATATTAAGCATTTGTTAGATGACAATTCAACGGGCAAGATTGATCGGTTTTCTTATGGTATGGTACTTAATATTCGTCCAAATCAATCTCTTTTCATCGATGAGTAATTAAAATTCCTCTACCATAATATTTACAACACTTCCATAACTTTACGTTTCATTTTTATATTAATATTTACAACACTTCCATAACTTTACGTTTCATTTTTATATGGGTTAGACCTCACGAGTGAAGACAAAAAAAAATGGGAATATATCTATAAGAATTAGAATTTGATTTTAAATTTAAGTTTAAAGTAGTTATTGACCCATTTCCGAATTATAAAATATTAATTTATTATTTTTAAATAATATATTAAATTATTAAAACAAATTTAATGTTTTTTAAAGGTTACACATTAATATAAAATAAAATAAACAATAAAAACATTGTTACACTTACAAATGCGAAGCAAGAAATATAAGCTCTTTAAAACCTCACCAACAGCTCGATTCATCGTTGATGTTCTAAGCTAATTTAATTTTTCGTATTATTGATTAATTTTAATAGGAGGGAAGGAGAAAATAATAAAATAATATTGAACATAAAAAAATAAGTATTATTTATGTGTATTTAATGTTAACTAGCCTAGATTTATCTTAAATTTGGATTTATGATGCTTTAAGAGGGTTTAAATCTCTCCAAATGTAAAAAAAAAAAAAAATCGATGGTAAAATTTGAGGAAAAGTTTTTACCTACATAAATTTGATTCTTCTCCTCATTTAATATATGAGGCATGATGATGAATCTACATTGGATTTAGTCTTATGCAACCATGGAAAATTTGTTAAAGAGCTATTTATTGTGACCATAATGAAAAGTTAGATATGCCAAAAATTAATGTGGCATTTTAATTTTAAACTTGCTCAGTTACATTAGTTTTTTAACACGATAGACACAATGAATAGCTTGAATGATGAAATAAAAAATTTGAATGCAATGTAATATTGTTGAATGATAGAAAATGTGCATAATAAAAATGTAGTCAATTACAAATAGTCTTCATTGTAATCAATCTCAAACTATTTTTCTCCACTATTCTTACTGTCACATGTGTTAGTTTTGCCATCTTTTCCTATGAATCATATGAAAATGGCAGTTGGAATCAAAGACCATTCAAATATTTAACTGCAACTATTGTAGTAAATATCATACCTTCTCTTTCTTGCTCTCCAATATTTATAGTAGCTTTCTCCAAATCCAATCATTGTGATTTATGCAGTGTTAAACGCCAAGTAAGTTTCAATGTTAGTTGTTTTTTGTTACTTTGTTTGAATGCAAAACAACTAACAATGTCCAATCATGGAAAATGAAAATAATAAGAATATAGTCAATTACAAATAGTTTACAGTTTCAAGAAAACAATTCCACTAATTGAAAATTTTATTTAACATGAGAGTTAAACTTAGTATTTTAATTATAATTGAAAATTTTATTTAACATGAGAGTTAAACTTAGTATTTTAATTATGGTTGAATTACTGTAACATGAAATCAATGAACGTCATCAATATTTGTTTTGTGCTTAAGCTGAAATCATTTGTTTTGTGCTTACACTAAAATCACTGTTAATATAATTTCATTGAAATTAATGTACATCATGCATTTAGTTACATCAAATCAGAAATAAACATCTACACTAAAATCGTTGCATCTAGTGCAAGCATCCAAATAGAATTAGAGATTAACATTGACACTGAAATCAATGCCTATAGTGGATGCATTTTAATAGAATTAGAAACCAACATCTACATTAAAATCAATGCATCTAATGCAATCAATCAAATATGATTAGGAATCAGTCTACACTCAAAACAATGCATCTATTTCAGTGAATAACATTATTTTTCCCCCCTCTTCTCCATCTCTCTTCTCTCTCTCTCTCTCTCTCTCTCTCTCTCTCTCTCTCTCTATGGCTCTCTCTCTCTCACTCTTCTTCCTCCCCCCTCTCTCTCCCCACCATCTATATCTCCCTTTGTCTCTCCTTCTTTATCTCTCTATCCCAACCCGCAAACATGCAATCTCTTCTCTCTCTCCATATATATATATATTATATAATATATATATATATATATATATATATCCCTCTCTCTCTCTCTTCCCCCCTACTCTCCTCTTTCCTACACTCTCTCAATCTCTCCCTTGTCACTCCCTCGCTCTCATCGAATTTCTCTCTATATATATTTATCCTTCCCTCCCTCTCTGTGTCCATCCAAATCCATCTCTCTCCCCCCTCCCGCTCTCATTCTCTCTCTCGGCCTTTTACCAGGTATCAATACTTTACATTTCTTTTCTTGCAAGTTAATCCCTTATTCAAGTATGCCTGTCTAAATACCTAACGTTCTAACCCTTTCCTTGGCTTGCAATAGGTTCCTCTCCAGTTGTCGGTGGGATTTTTTCCCTTTTCTCCAAGAGCTGCTTTCAACACCAAGGTCAAGTATTCTTCCATGAAAGAGTATATAATCACGGCAGGGTGAGTTTAGAAGCTTAAGTTTTAATTTCTTCCTAATTCATGGTTTTGAAATTTTCTCCCCTATAAGCAAAATGGCATTGGCCTACTTTTGCCAGGACACCAGAACCGTCAAGGTAAACAATGCGAGCTATTGGATGGTGGGGTGCCTTCTTGTGATTCAAACATGTACCCGATGCTACGAGGTATGTAATATGATCACCCGAGCACTACATATCGAGGTACATACTATTGGAATTGGTGGCTTAGCTTAGCAACAACTTTGGGATTTATCTTGAGGATAAGGTTTTACTCCTACATCTTTGAGTACTTGGTCAAGTTTGTGGTTCTATCATTGCTTCTAGAGGTAGAGGGTTACTCTCCTATCCATGAACCCTTGCTTGTCCCTTCGTGAGTGAAATGGATTTCCTCCATTCATGTCCCTCACAGTGGGGTTATTTCTCTTATGTTGTATCTAGGGAGCAAGCCGTAATCAGCCAATACCACAGTGGGTGTTTATGTAGCAGTAGACCTCTTCATTCCCTTCTGGGCTTTTCTTTCCTAGTCAAAAGGTTATAATCCATCCCTTATGTGTTTATTCCTCTGGTCACACAAATGGGTTGATTGCACGATTTGTTGGTGGAATTTTAACGCAAAGGGTGGCCATACTATAACTTACATTAATAGTATTGAATTCGCCATTGGGACATTACACCATGAAAAATTCTACATAAAATTTCCTTATTTGGAATTCAAGCCACCCATATGTAGCAGCGTAATTTGGTTTATACCTTCTGAATGCCCACATTTACCACAATTTGGATTGTAAGATTTTCCTTATTTTTTCTTTGTAGGTGTACATGTTCCTCATGCCTTACATTTATTATTATTGTGTTTATTTAGTAAAGGCCTCTGCTTCCTGTAACATGCACCATCATGCATTAATGCCCCATTTTTCATGGTTGCACAAGTGATGATTACGGTTCGGCTCATTTCCACACTTCACCTCTCTATGGAGAGAGTTAATTCTACAGTGTGTTTCCTGGAGCATTTCTCTTTCACGGTTCAACAATTTTCTTGTACCGACATAGCATTATCACTACAATTTATCTTTACCATTAGGTTTTGGTTACCTTGGACGTGATAACGAGGTCTCTATAGTATTAGTCATTATATTATCGTGAAAATGTTAATTGAACTATTGGACATATGTATAATTCGACATGCTATTATGGTAAATTTCAATATTTTAGTTAAAGAATATTGGGTTTGTTATCTTCCTTACGAATTCAGGGATGATGATGTAATGGTATAGACGTTGTGCTAAACTTTGTAAATTTTATGACACCTATGCTTAAACCTGACTACTTCAATTAATCCATGGTGCTTGATTATGTAAGCGTGGCTCATGGGACACATTGATAAGCCTGTATATCTTATTTTATTCTCGTTTACTCCATATATAAATTGTTTTCCATTTCTATCCCTTAGAATAGTTGCTTAATATATAACTAGTTTCCAGTTTTGTTGTTTAAAAACAATGTTGGCGCAAGCCTTTGTGACAAGTGTATTGTTTTTATGTATGTGAACACAAGTTAGAAAATCTTGAGTAAGAATGTTGTGATTATGAATTCAAGTTCACCTGTGTGGTAGTCCAAATTGAAGGGCATATGGTTCACTTATTCGTACTTCTAGCTTATTCACTCAATGTTAGCTTAAAGGCCTACTGTATGCATTGTAGCTTCAATTTCGATTGTTATCTTCTTATTAAGGAATCTGGAATGTAAATGCTAGTAATCTCGGTATTGCATCAATAAGTATGGAACTTACTAAGATACGTTTGTTGATCTCTAATTCCAGAATGTCATGTTTCCTAAGGTTTTGTTATTTCCTAATTCTTTGCGGGTACTCACAGTATCGATTCTTTTATATATATAGATGCATGGTGTTATTGTTCGTCACGAAAATCCTCAAGTTATGCCTAATGCATATGATTAAATTTTGTTCCATGCATGGTTATATACAATAAAATATAGTGTTAATATTTCAATTTCATACGCTGATTTATATCAAGTTCCAACACTCATATCTTCCTACATGCATTGTTTTATGCCAAGTTACAGATCACCACTCTGATATATATGTATATTTGTTTCATTCACTTATTTTACCCTTAAGTACTACACCATCTATATCAAGCCACTACCTTATTTAACCATGTAGATTTAACTACCAATTCACACCCCATAATTTACATAAGAAGAGAAAGATCTATGTTATCCCGTATAGTTTATATAGTTCAATTGATTTAATTATTTTGTCAATCGGAGCAACAACGTATTCTCATCTTACTATAGTTTCCTAACCTATAACCTCCAGCCGATCCATTAACCATTATCAATACACACTAAGCATTCTTGCGTTATAAATTCGTGGACTATTACAGCTATACACATACAAGTAAAATAACATAATTGTGCATTAATTTAGGTAGATCTAACCAGAAAATTGAAGTCGTGCTCAATATAAAATCTACATTGGAGGTAGACAAGCACCACCCAATCATGAAATGTCCTCCTATCCCCACTAACTAGGAATGCTTTTGCCATAGAATCAATATCGATATTGATTCCCTCTATGGGTAGTTTATATGCTTCTTCATGATAATGTTTCCTCTGGTTGACTGCAACTAAGAGGTTTATGGAATTTTCTACCATACAAGGCTTCAAAATGGCTCATTTTAACGGATGCCTCATAGTTGTCATTGTAAGCAAATTTAGCCAAATGTAGGAATTCCTCCCATTTCGCTGGGCGATCCATAACGTACATTCTTAGCATGTCTTCTATAATCTGGTTGGTTATTTGTATTTGTCCATCCGTTAGGGGATCATATGTTGTATTGAATTTTAATTTAGTGCTCATGTCGCCAAATATATCCTTCCAAAAGTTGGAGGTAAACATGGAATCCCTGTCGGATATTATCATCTTGGGGATTCTATGAAGCCGAAAATTTTCTTCCATGAAAATTTGAGAAATTTGTGCGGTATTAAATGTGGATTGCATAGGTAAGAAATGAGATGTATTGTGCAACTTATCCACCACCACTGTGATGGAATCATGTGGTATTTTTATTCTAGGTAGCTCTGTAATAAAGTCTAAGGAAATTATTTCCTATTTTCATTTGGGAATAAGTAGGGGATTTAGCAGCCCAACCAAGTGTTGATGCTCAAAATTTACTTGTTGACATTCTAAACACTTTGTTAAATCTTCAAAAACTTCTTTCTTCATTTCCGAGAATGATTCTTTTCTTGATGTTGTAACCATTTTCTAGTAACCTGGGTGCCCAACATAAGGTTTTTTCTAGTATTCATCAAATACCAGTTGTTTCAAATCTTGAACATCGCTAATAAAAACATTGTTCTTATAAATCAATCATTTTTCAACATTTTTAGTATAACCAAGAACATGGTTTGGTGTAATATTTGTTGGATTTCCATATATTTTGGGTCACTAGTTATGGATCGTTGGATCTGCTCTAGAAAATCAGTGCTAATCTTACTAACAACTACCTCCATCAGATTGTAGGCATGCCTCCTCAAGGCGTCCACTATCTTGTTCTCTTTCTTCTTAATGTGTTTTACGTCAAACTCAAATTTGTTAAGAAGGCCATCCATCTAGCTTGTCTAGAATTTATGTCTTATTGACTGAAAAGGTATTTTAGACTGATATGATCTGTTGCTAGGATAAATGTTTTTCACAATAGGTAATGCCTCCACATTTTTAAGGCATGAATGACAACAACTAGCTCCTGATCATACACTACATAATTTCTTTTGCAGGTCTTTAATTTCCTGGACTCATAAGCTATTGCAAAGTTATCATATAGCAACACACCCCCCAACCCTTCCATAATAGCATCACTATAAACTGTGAACTCCTTACTCCGATATGCTAATTTTAGGGTGGGAGCGGTTGTAGGTAATTTTTTAAGCTTATCAAAACTCTTTTGACACTCTGTTGTCCATTCAAATTTTACCCCTTTTTTCTACAAAGATATAATGGGATGTGCTATTTTGGAGAGCCCTTCAATAAATCAATGATAATACCCTACTAATCCCATAAAATAACGGACAACAATTGCATACCATTGTGTAGGCTAGTTAACGATGGCTTTTACCTTCTCTGGATCCACTGCAAGTCGTTCCTTATAAATAATTAGACCCAAATACTAAAATTTGGGTTTGTAAAACTCACACTTGCTATATTTGGCATACAAGTGGTTTTCCCTTAATGTCTACAACATCAAATTCAGGTGGTCCTTATGCTCATGCTCATCGTTGGAGTATATGAAGATATCATCAATAAATACAAGTAAAAATTTATCTAGAAAGCTTCTAAGTATGTTGTTCATTAAGCACATAAAAGTTGTTGGAGTGCTACTAGTACCGAATGGTAACACTACAAACTCGTAGTGTCCATATCTATTCCTAAATTAAATTTTATGAACATCCTTCTACTTAATTCTCGATTGGTGATACCCTGTTCTCCAATCAATCTTTGAGAATATGGTTGCCCCTCATATTTGACCAAATAAGTCATCAATTTAGGGAAATGGGTATTTGTCTTTTATAGTTAAATTGTTCAAGTGTTTGTAGTCGATGCACATTCTAAACATGCCCTATTTCTTCTTAACAAACAATATCAGTGCCCCCTAAGGTGACATATTAGGCCCGATGTAACCTTTATCTAACAAGTCTTGTATCTTCATTTTCAATTCCAACAACTTAGGTGGACTCATTTAAGGAAGCTGAAAAGTTGAAAAAAACAATGGTGGGGTTCCAACTGGAATTGGTGGGTGGCCACCAATATCCACTAGGATTAGGTTTCTAGACAATGGGGTTGCCCCGGGTACCAAATCAATGGTAAATTCTATGTCCCGTTGTATATCATTATGCCTGTTGTCAACTACCCATCCATAGATTTTGTTCTTCACCTGATGTTTCAGAACCTACAAATTCTTAAAGTAAGTTGCAGAATCGATCACTAACTGCAAAATTGATGTAATTTGGTAACTTATGCAAATAGTAAATCAAATAGTAAAGAAACAATGAATCTATGAATAAAATATGATTAGGTTCCTTCTTTCTCCAATAACCTTCCAAGCTAACACCTTATTGAAATTATTATGGTGAAAAGGGAAGAGTATGGAGTGGATGGAGTTTAGGAAAGGTGTCAAAAAGGAAAAATTTTGGTCTTCAAAATTACCCCACATAGAACATATTCCATGTCCTCATGTAAAATATTTTAGAGTTTGTGAGCCACTCTATCACTGAGCTACCTTCGAAGCTTGAGAAACAACCTCTAAATTAGTATTATCTTTTTTTCTTATTTTGGTTTTTGTTTCCATGCTTAGTTTCTTGATTAAAATCATGTATTGCAGACCCCTTATTTTATTTTTCAGAAGTTTATTTTTAGCTTTTAAAATCTCGTTTTTCTTGTACCATTTCCAAAGATGTAAGAGAATATTATCATTTTGAGTCCTTTGAACATCATTTTGTATATTCATTTCTTCATGTTCCTTCTTCAGAAACTTGTTTAACACTTCTAATTCATAAATTTCCTATTTAAGAACATTTTAAATTCTAGATTCTTCTAGAGGGCTTAAATGAATCTCTTTAGTCAGAATTTTTCCTTGATTTGAGGTTAAATCGACCATTTTTGCTTATGCTTTCCATTCAGGATATTCTATATAATCATAGATTTATTGTTGAACAAGGTCAATTTCTGGTGTCTTCCTTGTTGGACTTGCAATTGGTGATGGTATTTTCTCTGCTTCTTCTTCTTAAAGAAAAACTGGGAGACTATTTAATGGACAATTTCATAAGCCGTGCACTTATTCTTGATGGTTTTTTAGTAGTGAGAGCTCATATTTTTTTGTTACTTTTATTTTTCTTTTTTCGTTCCTTTGGTGGACCTTCATGCGTACCAACAAATTTCTTCTTTTTAAGACTCCCTAAAACATCTAGAAGAGGGGTTTCATCATTAGAATCATTCTGTGTGTGCTCATCTTGTGGAGTTTCCTATGCAGGTGTTTCATTTTGAAAAGGGTTTGAGGGATGTTTTTGGTGGATTATTTCTAGCTTGGAACCAAACTCATCTTGCTCTACTTCCTTAAAGTGATTTTGAACTAGAAAATCCTCCCAATTATCCCCTTTAATATTCAAATGGGCTTCAATTAGGATTTTTACTAACCCATGATGATATAGGGCATCGTCACTAGACTGAATTTTTCTTTCGATATTAGCAACCGTTTTTCTTAAACTACAAAGAGGGAATATGGAAATTGATTTCCTTACCATGAATAAAATGAATTATCAACCAATCATGGTAAAAGCAAATATTTCCAAGCCTACCCTCACTGCCTATGAACTTTTGAATGATTAACAACAAATATCTTCACTTACATTTTAAAGTTGTTACTGGAATTTCCTTCTTAAAAATGGAGATGTTCATAGCTACATTTTCTTAGGAAGATTTCCCAATCTTTCTCTTTGATTTCTTAGCTTTTAAACCAACTTTCCCTATTTCTCTACAATATTGTAGCTTCTTCGATGAATTACTCTATTAAGACCAGTCTGATATCTCCAATTTCCGCTTCTATCCCATCATATGTCAGAGAAAATGAATTTGTAGCCTCCTTATTGTGCCCATCAAACTTTTTAAAGAATTGTAATCATCATACCCACTGGAATTGTTGTTTCACCATTGCATAACCTTCAAAAAGTTTGACTCCATTTAGCTCAAAATGCATAATAACTCCCATCATCATTCAATCCATAGTTTCGCTTTTTGACATGATTATGGTGTATAGCAAAGATGGGGACAAAATTTAGGTAGTAGTTGAGGATTTTTCGAAAAAGAAGAATGAAACAGGGCCAAGGGAAAGGGGATATCATTCAAAGGAAATAGGATAGTGTACGAGAGAAATGGGATATATATGGATACTGGTGAATGAGTTTAAACAATAGAAAGTTTTTAATGTCGCTCACATTTCGTTATCATTATCAAAATTTTATGCATTGAATGGCAAAAAACCAATATTATGTCATGTCAAATGTAATCATTGTAGTCATCACCATTCAGGTTGCATTGACCATGATCTTCATTTGCATAGGAGGTAATCTGTCTAGTTAGTTGCGGAATTTCATGAGGGCTACAAATTATTTTCAATTCTATAGTTCTCTTATTTTTGCAAAGGGGAATAAAAGAAATGGGACAAGAATAGGGAAATAAAATCTAGGCTTCCGAGAATTCTTGTTTTTCAACATACATTTTTGTATAAACATGCCAACAATGTTGGTTTTAATGTTTATATATATATATATATATATATATATATATATATATATATATATATATTATATATATATATATATAATTTTTATTTTTTTGCTTGCTTAAAATTTTTTTTTTTGAAAAAAGAACCAGATGACTAAGTTCGAGAGGAAGAAGAATCTTCCTTTGAAACAAATTCAAATCAAGATTATCTTGCAAATTTATTATTGAACTCTTCCTTTGTTAATGGTTTATCATATAATTGTAATCTATGACCATTTAAAAGGAAAGTTATTTTTTCTTCATCAATATTTTTAATTTCTAACTACTCCTTTATCAAAGATAGTTTCAATATCATAAGTACAAGGCCAATGATTTTGAAATTTTCATTTAAAATCTTTATATTCAGAATCAAAAAGAAATTCTAAATCACCTAGATTGAACTTCCTATCTTCGATAATCTTATCATGCCATCTGGATCTTTGCTATTGAACTATATTGGTTTTGTGAATAACACCGTTTCGTATCTCATCAAGTTGATTCAATTCTTCATTTTTTTGTTTTTGAGCTTCTAATAGATGAAGACCCAATTTGACTATTGTTTCGAAGGTCTTTATTTGAGACTGAATAGGAAACAAGACTTGATTCCCATAAATAAGTTCATAAGGAGTATGTCCTATTGTGTTTCTCCATGTGGTACGATATGCTCATAAAGCTTCTGAAATCTTTTCTTCCCAATATCTTCTATGAAAATGTACATTATTGGTAATAATTTCTTCAAGTACTTTATTAGAAGCTTCAACTTGTCTGTTTTCTTGTGGACAATATGGAGAGGACTTCTGATGTTTGATCTTGTATTCCTCCATTATCTTTTGCAATAATTTGGATGTAAATTGAGTACCTTGATCTGTCACAATTTCCCTTGGGACACCAGAACAAGTGAAAATATCCTCAAAACTAAATGAAACTACAACATTTCTAGTAGCAAAAATAAGTGCTTTAGCTTCTACCCATTTTGTGACATAATATTTATAAACAAGAATGTCCTCTTTTTCCTTTATGGTGGATTGATTGGACCAACAAAATCTAGAGCCCACTTTTCAAAGGTTTCAATAAGTACCTGAGGTTGTAGAGGCATCTCATCTGAAGGAAAAGGATTTCCCATTCTCTCACAACTATGACATCTCTTAACATATTCTTTGGCATATTTAAAAATAGAATGCTAGTAATATCGTAAGAGAAGGATTTTATATGAATTTTGTTTATCAGCAAAGTATCCTCCACATGGTTCATCGTGGAAAGCCTTTAATATTCTTGTACTTCACCTTCTCTGAAACGTCTTTGAATGATTAAATCTTGTCATGTATTGTACATTTCTCCATTTATACATGAATAATATGCACTGGTTTGAGTAACTTTCCTTTTCTCTTGAGGAAACAAATATGAAGGTAACTTCCCCGTAGTCAAATAATTAGCAATATCTGCAAACCAAGGAAATTTAATAGATATTGCAAATATATATTCATTAGAAAAATTATCTTTTACAGGAACATCCTTATTATCATTTTGGATTCTAGATAGAAAATCAAGAACTGTATTCTCCTTTATAGGGCTATCCAAAATAGTAATATTGAATTCTTGTAATAACAATAACCATTTTGTAACTCTACCATTAGTAATTGATATAATTATTAAATATCTAATTGCGAAGTGGTTTGTGTGAACAAAAGTTTCATGACTAGTGATATAGTGTCAAAACTTATTAATGGCATGTACAACAGCTAAAAATTCCTTTTATGTTACAACATAATTTAACTCTGTAGGAGTCAAATTTTTACTTGTGTAAATAATGGCATAAGGAGTTAAATCTTTCTATCCCAATACAACTCACAATGTTGTATCTAAAGCGTCAATTGAAATATTGAAAGGAAGTCTCTAATTTTGTCATCTTAAGATCGGTGCTTCACAAACATTTTCTTTCAATGTTTCAAAATCTTTTTGGCGATCAAAATTCCAAATGAATTCACAATATTTTGTAAGTAATTTGAAAGGAGGAGAGGTTATCTTTGTGAATTTTTTTATGAATCTTCAGTAATAACCAGTAAACCCAATAAAATTTCTAACATCTCTTTAATAAACATGAACTGTTAGTTTGGAAATAACTTACACTTTAGATGAATCGACTTTAATTCCATCTTTTGAGGTGTGGTGGCCTAAAACAATTCGCTCTGTGAAGAGAATAAAACATTTTCATGTCTTATTGAGATATTTATTTCTTTAAATCTAATGAGAACTTTTTCTAAATTTTCAAGAGCTTCCTCAAAATAATTACCATAGATAGTAAAATCATCCATGTAAATTCCCACACAATCATGAATTAAATTATAAAAAATGCCTAGAACTACCTTTCAAAAGTTGCAGGTGCATTACATAATCCAAAAGGAAGTATCTAGTAAGCATAGGTTCCCCATGGATAGGTAAAAGTTGTTTTATCTTGATATTATGGAGCTACTTGTATTTGGCTATATCCACTAAAACCATTTAAGAATGAAAACTATTTTTTCCTTGCCAATGTATCAAGGACTTCATATATAAAGGGAAGCGAAGAATGAGTTTTTAAGGTATCTTTATTCAATTCGCTATAATTAATGAATACTCTCCATTTTCCATTTTCCTTTGGACTAATCACTAATGGTGAGACCCACTGACTATCTGATATTGGGTAAATGAAATTCACATTTAACAATTTTTATAACTCTGCTTTAAGAATTTCTCTTAACATTGGATTCATCCTCCTTTGGGGCTGTCAAACTGGTCTCACATTTTCTTCAATATAGATATGATGCATAGAATTGTCAGAATCAATTCCTTTCATATAAGCATATTCCCATGCATAAGCAAAGGAATGTTCTTATAAAATGTTATCAACTCTTTATTTCAGGACTTCCAAATTATCGCTAATGTTAAAAAATTTCGCTCGAAAGAATGTTATTAAAGAATTGCCAAAATTTTCAATGGAATGTAAAGCCATTTGATGTGATGATAGATATTAAACATTGCATTGTTCTTGAAAATTTAATCTTGTTCACAATATGAGAAAGAATTATTATTAATAATTGTATTTAAGATTTGATCTTTTTCACCTATTTGCGAAGTAGAAAATAGTGGTTTTTTACAGTAGAAAATGGCTTCTCCTAAATCAATCAATGTGTTTGGAATATCAACACCATTTACGTGTGGTTTTACAATGGGACTACCTAGATCAAGATATTTTTGAACTGTTGGCTTTCTTATCATAATATACGCATTTTTTCCAACTAACTGGATTTTTTTATCTTTTTTTCTCTTTATTCCTACTTGTTTACTATTTAACTCCCTGGTTGTGTTTCCAAATATTGGTATTTCCCTTATAGCTTGTAACAAAGGAATTTTGGTGCAAACATTCTTCAATTCATCTAACATATCATATTCAGGCAACACAATTTGTTTTTGTATTCCTTTGTCAAAATTTATCCTTTTAGGAAAGGGTCGATTTTAAAGTGAAACAGAGGGTTGTTCTACAATGGGAGTTGAGTTTATTGAGGTATCATGTATAGGGGTGTTCTCTTTCTGAGGAATTTATTCTTGATTAATATATGTTTATTTTTCAAGTAGTTCATCCCCTCCAGATTCATGAATAACAACATATGGTAACTTCTTTTGTAAAACTCTACTATATATAAGTTGGAAATTGTTTAGATCTAATGGAATTATCATGCAAGCTTGAAAATTATGACCTTCTATATTGTAAACAAGTTGTCAATTTTTATTCTTCAGATTTGGAAGTGGATGAGCAGGTAGTTGATTGGTTTTTTGGGGTATGATGTGGATGGTAAGTGAAGTGGTTGATTAGAAGGCTCAGTTTGAATTTGAAATTGTGGAAATGTGTCTGGTTGAGAAGGGTAATATGGAGGTTTATATGGAATAAATCGCAATTGAAATTTATTATACTGAGGATTCCTACGAGGATACAGCCAACCTTGTGTCCATAATGAATTTTGAGGTGACCAATTTTTCCAAGGCATTAGAGTATTCCAATTATTTTGAGGTTGTACAAATTATTGGTATTGAGGATTAAGACCTTGTACCATATTTTGTTGTTGTGGTGGCCATGGTCTTTTACTAATAAAATAGAGTGACTCAGCTTGGCTAGCTTCAAATTCATTTTAAAAGACTTCTTTATGTCCATGAGTTGAAGGGAATTCCTTTGTGATATGACTTTATTCATGGGTAGCACATATTTCTACACTACTAAGAGGACATTCTCTTAGAGCATGCTTCTTTTTTCATTTAGGACAAAGAATTGATAATGCAACATTTTTATATTTTTACTTGTTTAGAACCTTAAGAGTATCTATTTCTTCACTAATACTCCCTAAGATAGTATTCTTTAAGTTGTCAAGAAAATTGCGTATTTCTTCTCTAGTTACCATCCTAGCTGCAAATTTATTAATCCTAGACATAACAGAGTCTCTTGGATTTTTCCTAGTTCTAGCCTTTCCTCTTGAAATGTGTATACATAATTCAAAATTTTTTCTAAATGATAACTAAGAAACATCTTATTTACCCATTTAATTGAGCATATCTACCCACTCATCTCTAATGGCTTTTAGCAAAAGAGATTTTAGAGTTTCTTCATCTAGATTATGCATTTGAGCCCTTTTAACATTATAAGAAAATGTTTCAATTAAATACTCAACATTTTCATCCTAGTTTTTCATCATTTGAAATACTTCATCTTCAAGGCTATGAGGCATAAAATAGTCTTTGTATTTTTTTGAGGGTGCATTGCTCATTTCTTCCCATGTTCTTATGGTATGTGTTCCTAATCTCGTAAACCATTTAAGTGCTTTGTCTTTAAGAGTGGTTGGAAACAATTTGAATCTTTTAGAATAAAAAAGTAGTCATAAGATTTACAGAAGACTTCAGAATGAAAAAAAATAATAAAAAAAAAATCAGAATCATCATGTCTTACTCCATGGAAATTAGGGAGGATGGAGGGTTGGATATTATTCATTGTAACTGTGGTGAAACTCTACCACCTCTTCCTCCACCTCCTCCTCTAACTCTACCTCTACCTCGTCCTCTATTACCTCTTCCACCTCCAATCCTAAAGTAATCATTGAGATTATGTACTTCTCCTTATTCTTACCCTACAATTCTATATTATTTATAGCTAATCTAGTGTCCTGCAATCGGATTTTCTAGCTCGTCTTTTGGTTCTTCTATTAGTGGAATAAAATAATTTTCTTCTTCTTCTTTATCACTAGGGACTTGTCATTCTTGAACTAGATTTATTTCTCCAATTGAATATAGAAATATTACTCCTTCTGTTAAGAATGTAGGTTCATATACTACAACTTCAATAGAAGAATTGGGCGAATCTTTTGGTTGGATTTTAGATCTTTGTACCTCAGGAATTCTATGTCTACCTGCAAATAATGGAATATGAGTTTCGGCGGAAAGTGTTAGACAAGGAGATCATGGCGGGGTGAGTGCTGATGTTGGAATGGACCTCCTACATCTCCTTATAGATCAACCTGTAGAATCTCTTTCCCTATGCATAAATATGTTTTTATCATTTTCTAATAAAAATATTATTAAAAAAAATTGAATCCTATATACACTTCCCCAAAAATGGTGCCAAAATGTTTTCTAATTTAATTGATTTTAAATTACTACATAAATTATCAACGAGGGCTTGCATGATAATGAAGTGTATGTGCACCGCTTGTGCTAGGATTTTTTATTATTTAAGTAATTTTTAAAATTGAATTAGGATGTTTTCATGCACATGGTTCAACTAAGAAATTTTCACTCTTGGAAGAAAAGAAAATAACAAAATGGCATTAATAAAACTGAATTAAAATGTAAAGGTAAATAGAAAAATCAAATCCAAATTCTCTTTACACTTGCAGAAAAGAAAACTCATTTAAAATTCCATAAATAAATATCACACCAACATATCTACATCTTATTCTCACTTGACAAAAATGAAACTAAATATTAAATGCATAATTTATATATCACACTGGAAAATCTAAATCACTTTAATAAAGCGTTGAAATAAATTATACTTCTAATTGATCAAAATTTACATGCGCATAATAGATCTTTTTTATTTATTTTCTTCATCCTTCACTCAACAAAATTATTAAATCTATGAAAGAAATATTCAGCAAACTCTGTCACAATATCTGTTCTCATTGTCATAAGCATTCACTGAAAGTGAAAAATGAATGATTAGCTGTGATAATATAATGCTCTTGATAATATAATGATTAGCTGTGATAATGAGACCTTACAGCTTAGAGGGGGTCATCCTGTGAGTTGTAGGTAGGTAGAGATCAATCAGAGATTAAGCACGCACCAATGCAACACACAGAGGAACAATCAAGCTCGCTTTTATAAATGCAAAGAGTGTTTTCAAAATAATAACTAGTTTTTCATTGTCATGTTGGGAGGTAGGTTTTGTAGCCTCCTTAAATAAAATGTTTAGATACCTTCATCCCTATCTTACTTGACAGAAATTCTAAATATAACATAAGATATTATGAAATAGAGATTCTTGATGATTTTCTATCAAAGAAGAAAATGATGAGGAAAGATATCAACTTCATCCTTATCATCGATAACCTCACTCACCGGAGTCATCTTTGGATCCTTTTCCACTAGGTTGACTTTGATGTTCACTTGCTCTTATGACACCCTTATAACCTTGATGGATCATGAAGATAGCTAGATATCATTATTCCCGTTGTCAACAACCTGTCCATACATTTGGCTCTTCACCTGATGTTTTGGAACCTACAGATCCTTCAAGTAAGTTGCCGAATTGATCATTCATTACAGAATTGATGCAATCCAGTAGCTTGTGAAAATATAAAACGAAATAATAAGGAAACAATGAAACTATAAATAAAACATGATTAGGTACCTGATTTTTCTAATAACCTTGCAAGCTGACAACTTATTGAGATTATTATGGTCAAAAAGGAAGAGTAAGGAGTGAATGGAGTTTAGGGAAGGAGTAAAAAAAGAAAATTATGGTCTTCAAAAAATTTCTTTATTTAAAACATACTTATCTACGAGGTCAGGGCTAACATAACTATAATTAGATCCACGGTTAATCAAAATGGAAACAACTTGATCAAAAGGCTTACAGTACATCTCGATAACAATTTCTTGGTGATCTTCCTCCTTGCTATCAAGCATTGCATAAATTCATGGAATTATCTTCCTAACATCACCAACTATGTTCACTTGCTGTGCATCGTAAATTTGATGCCTGCCAACCCAATTTTGTGGAAAATCCCTCTTAAAATTCTCCTTACCACATGTACAACACTACAACCATCCTGTAGCATCACCTTTATTCTTCTAAGTTAGAAGATTTCCCAACAACACACTGCTCATATGGTCCATAAGGAGAGTCTTGTGAATTGTAGTCTCCCATATTTCTAGTCATCCTTTGTCTTCTTCCTATAAGTATAACATCTCAGCTTAAACCAAAATATAACATAATCACCATACCACAATATAGTTTATAGGAGGATACCTCATTTGCAATATTAACTAGATTAACATGATATATGTATAATCAAAATCACATCAGGATATAAGATCAGTTTAACCACTATCCAATTATCAATGCCTGATCATACCAACCACATACCATGACCTCATGTATGAAAACTACAAGCATTTCAATGTATGAATACTAATATATAAATATTGACATGCATAAACAATACATAACCAACATACACTCATGATTACCAAATTTTTCAGCGCATCATCCACTTTCACATGGTGATACCATTGCAACCATGACCACCACCATGCATACTCAACACGTACATATACAACAACCGTGAAGAACACATATGAAACCAATATGTATGCGTATGGAACAGATACCACCCATCTAGTCTAAGGGGTGAACCATGCTCTAATACCAGTTTGTAACACTGTCCTCCCACATTTACCCAAGTTAACTAGTCTGCTAGGGTAAGCATGTGACAAGAGGTTATTATAATGTGATTCAAGTCCCCATGTGTAGTTAAGGATGTGGCATTGATAAAACCAAACCAATTTGACCTTCCACACATGCTACAAAACATTCAGAAGCCAACCAACCCTTCCAAGTTACCAATGCCTTAGAAAAATTGACATTTAACTGATCTGGATTGCCAACTACTCCCATTAAAAACCATGCGTGCAACTAACTCCTTCCCGTTTCTCCCATAGCAAGGCATGCTAGCGGTTGTTGACCTTTTGAGCTATTTTTGAGCTAGTGTCCCTAAATTTTGTGCCACTTTTTTAGCGCTAGTACTGAGGCCACTTCCCATAACTTCATAAATCATTTAGCACTAAGACATAAAAATATAATAAGGCTACTAATCCTATCATTATTACAAGTACCTCATGTGACACCTAATATTCAAGATAGGAATTTTGTCAAACATGTCACAAATATGCAAACTACAGGTCATAACAATAGATCTAATCATAAGGGTCTCATTCTTATCTGATATTTGTAAACAAGAAATTTTGTATTATTACAATAGCTGCATTATCATATATTAGTTCATATATTGATTGTATGCTAATTTGCAAATTGAAAAACTGATGAAACCCATACATCAAATCTATGATAAACATACTTATAACCAATAGAAATGACAAGGATATAATAGACATAAGAATCACATATGAACCAATATATTTACACATGAAATACCAAGATGAAGAAGTTATTATTAATGAATTAAAAGACCAACAAGGTATGGGACATCCACAAATGACCTAACCATATATTGGCTGAACCAAATATTTCTTCCAACAATTCACCCCTATGCCATATTCTAAGCATGAATGTAGGACTCAAAACTGACCAATCCATCTTTCCTCAGGCTTTACTGTAATCTCCACTGGATCACTAAACCCTAAATGTGCATGGATGCCACTGAATTTCTCCACCTACTCCGTGAGGACTTTTCCCATCTCATAGCCTGTAGACTTTACCGTATATCCCAACATACAACAATCGAGGATTCTTAGGACTAATTGAGACTCCACCTCCAAGATTTACCGTATATTCCACCATTCACCAGTCAAGGATTGCTAGGTCTTATTAAAGGCACACACTTCTAGGCTTTACCATATATCTCTTCATTTACGGTCAAGGACTCCTAGGCCCATGAATGAACACAAATTCCATCTCTACTACAATCTCACATTCTTCAGCCTAAAGATTCCCAGGCCTTGTGTTATTTCTTTCAGATACCACCTCAATAAATTATGATACCATTCGATAATCCAACTCAACCAAATTGATGCAGGAGCATCAAGACCATTTTTTTCATTGTAAATATGTGATTAAAGGGGGTGTGACAATTCTTACTATTTTATTAATTAATTTGTTATTTTTAATGAAATAGGAGAAAGTGAGGATTTTGTAAATATTCTTTTAAGGAATATGAGAGAAAATAGAGTTAGAATTAATGAGGGAGCCTATGTTGGAATTAGTTTCTAAGTCTTAGGGATGAGAATCTATCTTTTAGGGATGTTGAGAGATTTAGGGATTTGTTGAGATACTAAGGGGATTGAGCATTTAATTTAATGATTTTTTTTAATTGTATAAACAGAAGAAGTTTTAGAAGAGAAAGGGAGTGAGTGTGAGTAGTGAAAAGGTTTTTGTTTGGAGCCTCCGGCAGTTTGTAAAGGACCAATAATTGGGGAAATCAGGCCACAAAGGGGGACTTTCATGTTAGGTTTGCATGATTAATGAGGAATATGGTTTTTTTTAATTCCATTATATGGTTATGAGACTGTTGTTTATAAATTCTATGCAATAGAATGAATCGAATTTTATAAGGTACTGTGAGATCGATCTGAAATAATCAATGACTGACATGGTTAAGCTTATAATTTGTGGAAGTCGAACACATCGAATTGGGTGAAATTTTTTTGGGAATGATTGTAATCCAAGCATTGAGTCTGCGGGTTTGTAGGGTTCGATTCTTTTGAATATAATTGCTTGACTGAAATGAGTACTGTGTAAGAGATGTTAATGGAATTTTCCAGTCTTGTAATGTAATTATTAGGTTGTGAAATCCTGGAGTTTGAAATCTGTTGAGATTTTGTTAAATGGAATAGACATACACAACAATTAATTGCCAGAATTCATCGTAGGGTCACTTGACTATAGAAATCGTGTTTTATAGAACTTAAAAAAATCTTCTACAGATCTTTTGAAATTCGAACCATGGTTATATAAATGCAGCGTTGAAAATTCTTCAAACTCAGAATTGGACAAACGGTAATAAATGGCGCAGGCTATTGTTTTTCAAACTCAGATTATTCATTTGAAGTTCGAATAGAATTGATTTTAATGGTTGCTGTAGCAGTGAAGTAAAATGCATAATGTTTGTCAAAAGATGGACACAGGGATTGTTAAACTCTCTGTGCAACTGTAGTCAAAGTGTAACAAGTATGAAGGTTGACTTTCAGCGAAAGTGGGTTGTTTAAGGTTGCAGATGGAAAGATCACCATGAAGCGTAAAGCAAACAACCCATCAAATGATAATTTAGTGAATAGATACAAAATTAATGATTGGGTGTGTTTGGCTTTTTAAAATCTAAGTTTGTGTGAATTGCGTAGGAGATCGACTTTAACTGGAACACAGGTCGAAGAATTTGCATATGGAGTGCAGTGGAATGTTAGCAACGAATAATGGCAGTCTCTTCAGAAACATAGAGAGTTTGACATCAATCTGGAATATCTGGCCAGGAAGGACAATTTGTAGCCAGACTACAAATAAGTTAAAGTGAATCGATGTTCACAAAGTATGGAATGTATATGTATGAAATCGATGTATGGTAGCATAAATCGTTGTGTTGAACATTTTCTGTTTGATGGAGCGTTGAACAAGGTGAGGCGCATTCTGAATGGGAGGTAAGAGCATTTACAAGCATGTGTTAAAGTATGATAGACCATCATTGCGTTTTACAGATATGTAAATGAGTTGCTGAATGAAACGCAGTACTGTTTGAAGCTGTTTTGACATAAAGTGAAAGGTGTAAACAGTGAGTTGAAGATTCAGTTGCAAAGATGCGGAGGACACAGTAATGGTTGAATTAATGAAAGCGCTGGAAATTTAATATAGAAACGCAAAGCAGTGTGGTAGTATGGACATACCAAGATGAAGAGCATCCAAGTAATAAAAAAAGGCGAGTAATGAATTCGATTACAGATTGATAAGTAGAATGTCTTCTGTTGCATTGAATAAAATTTGAAGACAAATTTTAAATCTGAATGACTGTATCTTTGGAAAGGGCGTATTAATATTAAAACATGGGCACATTGTTTGTTGATTGAATCCAGTATATGTGAATGGGATGGTGTATGAGACATAATTGGTCTAATGATGAGACCTTGAAAAGGTGCATATACAATTCAAGATCGGGATTGAATTGAATGATGTTTATTTGATATACAAGCATGTAAACTGGGCTTCTGAACGCAGATTATAATGATGTGTACCCTTGAATGTTGGTAATTTTCTGAATGAGGGAATTAAGGCATTAATATGGTTTAAGGGAGCTTTTGAATGATTTGAGTCATTGGTTTTATTGACTTTTAAATATAGCCATACGTGGATGTTTGAAATGAATGGAAGAATTTGATTGAGGGATTTTAAGCTTCCGGATTGAGAATTGGGAATTGCCAGAGATGAAGTTTTTTTTTATTTTAGGGAAGGTGTATGCTTATATACATAGCAACCTAATGAAGATTCTGGGTTGTAGGTTTAGGCCTGCATCACAAATACAAGAGAACCCATCACATTATCGCTATCCATAAATGGAAAGGAAAGGTTGAACAACATTGCCACACCTTGAAAAACCCATGCCAATGATAGTAAGAGAACCAAATTGACACATGCATGTACGATGCACGCCAAACCTAACAAGGAAATCACACATAAAAATTTATACCTACAAGTAATCCCATTGTAGATTCTTGATCCTACACTTCCTTTCTTGATCCTTGCTTCCCTTTTCCTTCTTTAACCTTCCTTTGATTTCCTTGATCCAATGATAAAGTTCTCCAAGCAAACTCTAAGTGTCGAAGAGTGTGTGAGAGAGAATAGAGAGAGTTCCAAAACTCAACTGACAAAAAAGGTACCCATTGATCCTCAGAAGCCTTTTTATTAACGAGGCCTACATTTTCTTAAATTTTCCATCGTTTTCCTTCATTTTCCTCCTCACATGCAACCTATGACTTTTCACCTTTAGTTTCTCCTAATTTCCATTATTTTAAAAAATAAAATGACAATTAATGCCTCATGCGTTCCCAAATCCTTTTCATTTACCTTTCCCAATTTCATTAGCCATAATAAACCATATAAACACCACACTAGGATATTTTTGCAAAATTCATCTTGGAATACGTGTTCCATGACGTTGGTTATTATATTTCCATTATTAACTTTATTACATTGAATTTTCATCAGGGATGCTATAGAATGTGTATTTAATTTCTTTCTGGATAGACATTCCCATACATGGGTATGCTGCTAGGGGAATTTGACTTTCCAAGGATCCTACTAGGGAAACCATTACTAATTCCATTATATACATTGTTATTGAGTCTTATGAGGACTACCACATGTTATCTTACTATACTAGTGAGGTAATTTCCTTACACATTTAATTAATACATACACTAAGACTTTACATCAATCATATAATACACTAACTTCTTATCTCTAGTGCATCCCATTGAAGAGTAAGATATGTAGGTGCATAATATATTATGTTTCCCCAACTGAAAAGGTAATAGAATCTTGTGTGTTGGTTTATTTATATTTATTCATATATAGTGTGGTTTTCATTTTCATTTATTTGGAAACCCCGCCCCTCTTTTTATTGAATTCTGATCATATTCAATAGCTGGGAGGAAACAATCAAGGGTTTTTGGGTGTGGATGGAAATTAGCCACCTCATCCTAGCCCATGTGGGCATCACATGGTTGTGAGTCCTAAAAATATATACAAACTATGGGGATATTGTCAACCATCCAACGATGGTCATCATTCTACTAAACCGTAATATAATGTCTCAAAATAAAATACCTCCCATTTGGAGGTTTTGTTTTCACTCGTGAGGGGATGTAAAACCATCTTAGTGCCCCCATGAGAGGTGTTGGTACCCTAACAATTGTCAATTCTTATCATCCTTATTGCCCTTCTCAAATCCATGCTCAATCTCTAAATGATACTCGTACGTTAAGCTATAGAGTTACACCACTTATGTGGAAGACAAATTTTCTATATATTAGTTTGTAATGGCTCTATTTCTTCCAAGTCACTCCAAGGTATTTCGATATTCACCATGGTAAGACTAGTTTCCTTTCTTTTGTAAGGAATACATCAAGTTTTTCATAATACCTCCCCACTTTCTCTCCTGGAAATTTCAAATTTTGTTCTACTTCGATGTGCATTTTTTTCATGGTTATTAGCTTCTATATTTGCTTTTTTTCCTTTACTCTTCACTACCTCTGTGAGCTCTAACTATCCCAAATGATTTTCCATGCAAGGTGAGATCGTTTTCTCTAGAGAGGAGTTTTCTCACAGTGTGAATAGAGGTACTTTTCTAAGGATTCCTTCCTTTTTTACCTAAAGGTTTACTAAAGAAAATTTGGTCTCTGCGAGGTCTGTGTTTATACATGTGACTTTTCCTTGTGTTTTTCTTCTCATTTCCTTCTCAGTACATTAGTATGAAATTCTTTGAAATCCCTAGATGGAATTGGCAACCCATGTCACGCCTTTTGATGTTGTTGGAACTTTTGGTATTGTGTAGGGAAAACCACAAGGACTCGTCGTCATTACAGCTACTCAAATTATATTTAGTCATAACTCATTTCATTGATTGAACCTATTCACTCTTACCCTTAATTCAGCAGGGCTAATATCCTTCATGAATGACATCTACAGTTATGCACACATTGATGTTTAGTGCAAGTGTCCCGAGTAATTATCGAACGAGTCATCCATCTCTAATTTCATTTTACGTTGGTAAAACTCTGTTGTATCATCAATTTTTAGCTACTAGATGGTATTCTTAAAGGCACAAGGGAATGTGTTTGAGGTGTTTTCCTCCACTCCTAATATTGAGAGGATTTTCTCTCAACCCCCCCTCTATTGGAGAGATATGCCTGCTGAGAGAATTTTGTCATAATGATGGCATAAAAGATTGAGAATCACCCTCAAGATCCCTTGTCTATGTATTTGAACTTCAATACATTTCATTAGCAGAGTTTTGAGGTCTAAAATAGGTCTCCTAAGGAAATGATAAAATAAGAGTGGAAATAATAAAATAATATTAGATTACATATCAAATTTTAAACTGAAAAAACAACAAAAAAATGTTTTCAACTCGTATTTCAACTTATCTCCATATGAGTTTACTCAAATTTCAGGCGGAAACACTTGTTGGATGCAGAATTTGATTACTCATCCGAGAAGTACCATGTTGCATACTTTCAATAGTCCCTCCTACACAAAAAATGATAAATAAATGAAAAACGTGATTGCAATCACATTTTTTCGTAAATTTCTCATTTTTCGTGTAGCTGGGTTCATCAAATGTATGCAACAATGGGCACTCCTTTTATGATGAATTAAATTTTGCATCCAACGAGTAATCACGCTCAAAATTTGAGTAAAATATCAGGAAAATAAGTTTAAAACACAAGATTAAAAAGTAGTTTTATTATTTTATTATTTTTTAATCTTTTTACTTTTTTACTTAAAAAATGTTGAATCATCCCCATGGTTGACATAGTCATCTTGAATCCTATTAGTTTTTATAAATTTTATTTGTGTTGCATATTTATCGTAGGAAGCCCATTTTAGACCTAAAAATTGCTCTCATGAATGTTAATGTTTATATGACCAATATGGTCTAGAGGCTATATGCCTCATTGGTGTTGTATTTCAGTATGCCCCAAGGATTCTCATTGGTATTGTATTTATTCATATCTTTGGGATTGCGTTTGAGTTACATGATTTGTAGAATTCCTCTTCTTTTCTTTTTTTAAGAGTAATAATGTCAATAATTTTCTTTTTTACTAGATGGCATGCATTACACATCTTTTTTTTTTCATTGTATTGCTAAGATAATTCTTCGTAGATTTATTTCCTTAATCGAAATTATTTTAGAAATATAACCATTGGATACTTTTCTTTATAATATAAAACCAAATTAAAAACCTAAGTTTATCTGATTGCATCTCCATTTTTAATATGCACCATTATTTTGTATTTAGTTGAATGTTTGCATCCAAATACAACTCGTTAATATGTGTCTTTTGAACTACTAGTGATACTAACATTATATAATTCCTTAAGAAAATATGGATGCATCATGTTTATTAAATTTTCCTATGTTTTTGAACCCTAAAATGTTTATGTAATGTGTCCTTTCCCTTGTTGGATGAAAATATACCTACGATGATTTTCATATGTTAAAGATGCTTACTGCTTATGTTCAACTCTATCCTTACTGTAGTAACAACCAGTTTTTCATTTAATTCTATGGTTTTAATTTAATTTAATTAATTTATTTAAAATGTGGTCAATTTTTCATATTCATCTAATACCGACCACAGCCATTAAAAATCTCTCTCGTAACGTATTACCTTCTCCTCTGGTATTCCTACATTTTTTCCTTCCTTGCCTTATGATGGTGTAAAAGTAGTCTCTTTCTAACCAAAAAATGAACTCACTTAAGCTTAATCCTAGATTATCATGAACAATGTGGATTTTGTCTACCGAGCTACATCTCTCTATTACTGAAAACTAATTTGTTAACGTTTCTTCAATAATTCAGTACCTGCTTATATAATGTTTACACCACACTCTTGATTTTGCATGTGCTCAGTTAAAGGTTTCATAATATTTTTAAAATGAAGATCTACCTATTTATATGATTGCAAAACTCATCATTACATAAACATACACAACACATACAATATAAATCATTATTTTATGAGAAACTATATCATTTATCCTTTCAAATGGTTCATATGGTATTATTTATCATTATTTCAAATCATTATGCATTTTTATAGAAATAAAAATTCCATTTAGATGAGCATATCAATAAATTAATATAGGTCTCTTTCCCAAGATGTTATATATATATATATAATCGTTTATCCCCAATTTGTATGGTTTAACTTGTTGCAAGTCTTTTCTATGTATTTGTAGAATATCATAGTTTGATTTCATATTGAAGGATTGATAGGTTGGCTAGTTTTAAATGGATTTTCTTAAAATTGCCATTTTTATAAGGTAGGGTTCTTTAGGGTTGAACAATTTTAGATCAGAGAATGAGGGTTTCTAGTTCATGTAGGTTTCTTTACAAACGTTTAATTTTAGTTGGGAGAATGAGGGATTTTAGTTTTTTACAATAATGCGAAACTAGTATCACCAACAAAGATATATGATTTTTTAATGCTTTCTTTAAGATTATTAATTTATTTATTTCAAATGTTAAATTAATTTTTATTTTAAATTATATTTAACTTGAACTTGATATAATCATATTTAAATTGTTGACAATTTTTTTCTAATTATATACATATATGGAAAATTAGGTACATCAAAGATATCTTGTTAGCCAAATAAGTAGAGCACCCAAAAATGTCAAGGAGAATTAACCTTGAGCTCCCAATAACAAAGTACTTTACAAATAAGAACTCAACCAACTAAACTAAACCGCAAAACATACATAAATTAAAAAATGTATATAACATTTTTTAATAAAATGTTTACATAAAAAATTCACTACAACAATTATCTTCTCTTTTTCCTTCAAAGTCATCAAAATAAATATAAATATATCATTATCGCATAAAAATTAAAAAAAACATTCACTATAAATAATCTAAAATCTACTGTTCTTGTCAAAAGTTTGAAGCTATCACAAGTTTGTAAAGTGCCTTTGGCCTTTAATTTCCAACTCGGGGTATTTCAAAATAGGGAAGGATGTTTAAGCATAAGGGTTCGGATTATAAAGTGAAAGTTGTTATTATTCACTCTTTACACTTTTTGAGAAAAATGTCCAGCGCTTTATTGAGTGGTATTCCCAAATAAGGAAGGTTTCTTCACCATGAGGCTTTGAATTATAAAGTGGAGATGCATATTTATATTTTTTTAAAACA
>APFE031064688.1:76019-93443 GCA_000404065.3 Pinus taeda
AGAATGACTCTTACCTCTGTTAGCTCCCTTATTCCACGTGATTCAAAAATAATTGACAACCTTTCCACTGACCTACTCATACAACACCCTTATCATCTTTTTGGATCTGAAGATAGTTGTATATCATTATGCCAGTTGTCAACTACCCATCCATACATTTTGTTCTTCACCTGATGTTTCAGAACCTAAAAATTCTTCAAGTGAGTTGCAGAATCGATCATTAACTGCAAAATTGATGTAATTTGGTAACTTATGCAAAGAGTAAATCAGATAGTAAAGAAACAATGAATCTATGAATCAAATATGATTAGGTACCTTATTTCTACAATAACCTTGCAAGCTAACACCTTATTGAGATTATTATGGTGAAGAGGGAAGAGTATGGAGCGGATGGAGTTTATGAAAGTTTTCAAAAGGGAACAATTGTGGTCTTCAAAATTACCCCACACAGAACATATTGCATGTCCTCATGTAAAATATTTCAAATTTTGTGACTCGCTCTGTCACTGAGCTACCTTCGAAGCTTGAGAAACAACCTCTAAATTAGTATTCTCTATTTTTCCTAGTTTGGTTTTGGTTTCCATCCTTAGTTTCTTGATTAAAATCCTATATTGCAAACCCCTTATTTTATTTTTCATAAATTTATTTTTAGCTTTTAAAATCTCATTTTTCTTGTACCATTGCCAAATATGTAAGAGAATATTATCATTTTGAGCCCTTTGAACATCATTTTGTACATTCATTGATTCATGTTCCTGATTCAGAAACTTGTTTGCCACTTCTAATTCATAAATTTCCTATTTAAGAACATTTTTAATTCTATATTCTTCTAAAGGGCTTAAATGAATATCTTTAGTCAGAATTTTTCCTTGATTTGAGGTTAAATCAACAATTTTTGCTTATGCTTTCCACTCAAGAGATTCTATATAATCATAGATTTATTGTTGAACAAGTTCAATTTCTGGTGTCTTCCTTGTTGGACTTGCAATTGGTGATGGTATTTTCTCTACTTCTTCTTCTAAAAAAAAAACTGGGAGACTATTTAATGGACAATTTCATAAATAGTGCACTTATTCTTGATGGTTTTTCACTAGTGAGAGCTCACTTTTTTTTGTTACTTTTGTTTTGCTTTTTTCCTTCCTTTGGTGGACCTTCATGTGTACCAACATATTTTTTCTTTTTAAGACTCTATAAAATATATTTAAGAGGGGTTTCATCATTAGAATCATTCTGTGTGTGCTCATCTTCTGGAGTTTCCTATGCAGGTGTTGCATTTTGAAAATGGTTTGGGGGAAGTTTTCGGTGGATTATTTCTAGCTTGGAACCAAAATCATCTTGTTGTACTTCCTTAAAATGATTTTGAACTAGAAAATCTTCCCAATTATCCCCTTTAATATTCAAATGGGCTTCAATTAGGATTTTTACTAACCCATGATGATATAGGGCACTGTCACTAGACTAAATTTTTCTTTTGATATTAGCAACCATATTTCTTAAACTATAAAGAGGTAATATGGAAATTGATATCCTTACCATCAATAAAATGAATTGTCAACCAATCAGGGTAAAAGAAAATATTTCCAAGCCTACCCTCACTGCCTACGAACTTTTGAATGATTAACAACAAATTTCTTCATTTACATTTTAAAGTTGTTACTGGAATTTCCTTCTTAAAAATGGAGATGTTCATACCTACGTTTTCTTAGGAAAATTTACCAATCTTTTTATTTGATTTTTCTTTTTTTAAACCAACTTTTCCTATTGCTCGACAATCTTGTAGCTTCTTCGATGAATTACTCTATAAAGACTAGCCCGATATCTCCAATTTCCGCTTCTATCCCATCATATGCCCGAGAAAATGAATTTGTAGCCTCCTTATTGTGCCCATCAAACATTTTAAAGAATTGTAATAATCGTACCCATTGGAATTGTTGTTTAACCATTGCATAACCTTCAAAAAGTTTGACTCCATTTAGCTCAGAACGCACAATAACTCCCATGGTGATGATGATTCAGTCCAAAGTTTCACTTTTTAACATGATTATGGAGTATAGCAAAGATGGGGACAAACTTTAGGTAGTAGTTGAGGAGTTTTCGAAAAAGAAGAATGAAACAGGGCCAATGGAAAGGGGATATCATTCAAAGGAAATAGGACAGTGTACGAGAGAAATGGGTTATATATGGATACTGGTGAATGAGTTTAAACAATAGAAAGGTTTTAACGTCGCTCACATTTTGTTATCATTATCAAAATTTTATGCATTGAATGGAAAAAAACCAATATTATTTCATGTAAAAGGTAATCAATACATAATAGGGTGGAGGAAATTGTTATAATAATCTATTTATATCATAACTCAGTGTTTTTCTTTAATAATTTAACTAATATTTACATATATTTAATTTTTTCTTACTAATTTTCTCTTTTTGTAGGTTTCTCATGTTGCTTTAGCTGTCATCACCATTCAGGTTGCATTGACCATGATCTTCATTTGCATAAGATGTAATATGTCAAGTCAGTTGCGGAATTTCATGAGGGCTACAAATTATTTTCTATTCTAAAGTTCTCTTATTTCTACAAAGGGGAATAAAAGAAATGGGACAAGAATAGGGAAAGAAAATATAGGCTTCCAAGAATTCTTGTTTTTCAACATAGATTTTTGTATAAACATGCTAACAATGTTGGTTTTCATGTTTATATATATATAATTTTTATTTTTATTTTGCTTTAATTTTTTTTTTTGAAAAAAGAGCCAGATGACTAAGTTGGAGAGGAAGAAGAATCTTCCTTTGAACAAACTCAAATCAAGATTATCTTGCAAATTTATTATGAACTCTTCCTCTATTAATGGTTTAACATATAATTGTAATCTGTGACCATTTAAAAGGAAAGTTACTTTTTCTTCATGAATATTTTTAATTTCTAACTACTCCTTTATGAAAGATACTTACAATATCATAAGTACAAGGCCAATGATTTTGAAATTTTCATTTAAAATCTTTATATTTAGAATAAAAAAGAAATTCCAAATCACCTGGATTGAACTTCCTGTCTTCGATAAGCTTATCATGTCATCTGGATCTTTGTTATTGAACTATATTGGTTTTGTGAATAGCATCGTGTCGTATCTCATCAGGTTGATTCAATTGCTTCATTTTTCGTTTTTGAGCTTCTAAGAAATGAAGACCCAATTTGACTATTGTTTTGAAGGTCTTTATTTGAGACTGGATAGGAAAGAAGACTTCATTCCCATAAATAAGTTCATAAGGAGAATGTCCTGTTGTGTTTCTCCATGTGGTACGATATGCCCATAAAGCTTCTGAAATCTTTTCTTCCCAGTATCTTCTATGAAAATGTACATTGTTGGTAATAATTGCTTCAAGTACTTTATTAGAAGCTTCAACTTATCTGTTTGCTTGTGGACGATATGGAGAGGAATTCTGATGTTTGATCTTGTATTCCTCCATTATCTTTTGCAATAATGTGGATGTAAATTGAGTACCTTGATTTGTCACAATTTCCCTTGGGACACCAAAACAAGTGAAAATATCCTCAAAACTAAATGAAACTACAACATTTTCAGTAGCAAAAATAAGTGCTTTAGCTTCTACCCATTTCGTGACATAATAAGTATAAACAAGAGTGTACTTTTTTTCCTTTATGGTGGATTGATTGGACCAACAAAATCTAGAGCCCACTTTTCAAAGGTTTCAATAAGTACCTGAGGTTTTAGAGGCATCTCATCTGAAGGAAAAGGATTTCCCATTCTCTCACAGATATCACATCTCTTAACATATTCTTTGGCATCTTTAAAAAGAGAACACCAGTGATATCATAAGAGAAGGATTTTATATGAATTTTGTTTATCAGCAAAGTATCCTCCACATGGTTCATTGTGGCAAGCCTTTAATATTTTTGGTACTTCATCTTCTCTGAAACATCTTTGAATGATTAAATCTTGTCATGTTTTGTACATTTCTCCATTTATAGATGAATAATATGCACTGGTTTGAGTAACTTTCCTTTTCTCTTGAGGAAACAAATATGAAAGTAACTTCCCCATAGTCAAATACTTAGCAATATCTGCAAATCAAGGACATTTAATAGATATTGCAAAAATATATTCATCAGGAAAATTATCTTTTACAGGAACATCCTTATTATCATTTTGGATTCTATATAGAAAATCAACAACTGTATTCTCCTTTAAAGGGCTATCTAAAATAGTAATATTGAATTCTTGTAATAACAATAACCATTTTGTAACTCTACCATTGGTAATTGATATAATTATTAAATATCTAATTGCAAAGTGGTCTGTGTGAACAAAAGTTTCATAACCAGTGATATAGTGTCGAAACTTATTAATGGCATGTACAACAACTAAAAATTCCTTTTATGTTACGAACTAATTTAACTCTGTAGGAGTCAAATTTTTACTTGCGTAAATAATGGCATAAGGAGTCAAATATTTCTATCCAAATACAACTCACAAAGTTGTAGCTAAAGCGTTAGGTGAAATATTGAAAGGAAGACTCCAATTTTGTCATCTTAAGATAGGTGCTTCACAAACATTTTCTTTCAATGTTTCAAAATCTTTGTGGCAATGAGAATTCCAAATGAATTCTCAATATTTTGTAAGTAATTTGAAAAGTGGAGAGGCTATCTTTGAGAATTTTTTTATGAATCTTCTGTAATAACCAGTAAACCCAAGAAAATTTCTAACATCTCTTTGATAAACATGAACTGTTAATTTGGAAATAGCTTATAATTTAGATGAATCGACTTTAATTCCATCTCCTGAGGTGTGGTGGCCTAAAACAATCCGTCTGTGAAGAACATAAAACATTTTCATGTCTTATTGAGATATTTATTTCTTTAAATCTAATGAGAAATTTTTCTAAATTTTCAAGAGCTTCCTCAAAATAATTACCATAGACAGTAAAATCATCCATGTAAATTTCCACACAATCATGAATTAAATCATAAAAAGTGCCTAGAGCTACCTTTCAAATGTTGAAGGTGCATTACATAATCCAAAATGAAGTATCTAGTAAGAATAGGTTCCCCATGGATAGGGAAAAGTTGTTTTATCATGATATTCTGGAGCTACTTGGATTTTTTTATATCCACTAAAACCATTTAAGAATGAAAACTATTCTTTTCCTGCTAATGTATCAAGGACATGATATATAAAGGGAAGCAGAGAATGATATTTTAAGGTATCTTTATTCAATTCGCTATAATTAATGCATACTCTCCATTTTCCATTTTCCAATCACTAATGGTGAGACCCACTGACTATCTGATATTGGGTAAATGAAATTCACATTTAGCAGTTTTTGTAACTCTACTTTAACAATTTCTCTTAACGTTGGATTGATCCTCCTTTGGGGTTGTCAAATTGGTCTCACATTTTCTTCAATATAGATATGATGCATAGAATTTTTAGAATCAATTCCTTTCATATAAGTATATTCCCATGCATAAGCAGAGGAATGTTCTTGTAAAATTTTTATCAATTCTTTGTTTCAGCACTTCCAAGTTATCATTAATGTTCAAATTTTTCCCTCGAAAGAATGCTATTAAAGAATTGCCAAATTTTTCAATGGAATGTAAAGCCATTTGATGTGATGATAGATATTAAACATTGCATTGTTCTTGAAAATTTAATCTTGTTCACAATATGAGAAAGAATTATTATTAATAATTATATTTAAGATTTTATCTTCTTCACCTATTTGCGAAGTAGAAAATAGTGGTTTTTTACAGTAGGGGAATTTTGAGGTCTGAAATGGGCCTTCTAAGAAAAATGTGCAACCCAAATAAACTTTATAACAAACAACAGGATTTAGGATAATGATGTCAACCATCGAGGATGATTCACCATTTTTGGAGTAAAAATGTAAAAAGATTAAAAAGAATAAAAACAAAACTACCTTTTCAATTCGTATTTTCAAGTTATCTCCCTAATTATTTACTCAAATTTTAAGCGAGAGTACTCGTTCGATGAAAAAATTAATTCCTCATCCAAGATGTACCCATGTTTCATATTTTCGATGGACCCTCCTACACTAAAATGGAGAAATAGAAGGAAAATCGTGATTGCAATCACATTTTTCATGTATTTCCCATATTTCACGTAGAAAAGTCCATCAAAATTATTCAAAGTGGGTACTCCTTAAATGAGGAATACAATTTTGTATCCAACAAGTGTTTCTACTAGAAATTTGAGTAAACCCATAGGGAGATAAATTGAAAATATGAGTTGAAAAAATAGTTTTTTAGTATTTCCCTCTAAAATTTGATGATGTAATACAATATTATTTTATTATCTACACTATTATTTTATAAATTTCCTAGGAGGCCCATTGTATACCTAAAAATTCCCCTAATGTCAAAATCTTCATTACCGTCATCTATCCAAAGTTCACTTTCTACTTCTATTGTTTTTTTTGCAGGTGGATACAGTGCGAATTTCTTAGTAGATATTCCATTAGAGATAAACATATCACCAAAACTACACCTTATAAAAGCCTCTATTGTACTAACCATGGTCTACCTAGAACCAATGGATATCCTCCTAAATTATTGTTGGTAGCAAAAATAATAAAATCAACAGGATATTCGCAAGAATCTAAGGAGGTAGATACATCTTCCAATACACCATCTGGTTTTATAATATATATATCTCCTAACTGTAGTAATGATGGTGTGTATTGAAGATTAGAAAGTTTTAATTGATCCATATTTTATTTACTCGTAAAAATTGATAGCTTCTCCTAAATAAATCAATGTGTTTGGAATATCAACACCATTTATGTGTGGTTTTATAATGGGACTACCTAGATCTAGATATTTTTGAACTGTTGGCTTTCTGATCATAATATACACATTTTTTCCAACTAACTTAATTTTTTTTATATTTTTTTCTCTTTCTTCCTACTTTTTGAATGTTTAACTCCCTGGTTGTGTTTCCAAATATTGGTATTTCCCTTATAGTTTGTAACAAAGGAATTTTGATGCAAACATTCTTCAATTCATCTAACATATCATATTCAGGAAGCACAATTTTCTTTTGTATTCCTTTGTCAATCTTTAGCCTTTTAGGAAAGGGTCGATTTTAAACTGAAACAGAGGGTTGTTCTACAATGGAAGTTGAGTTTATTGAGGTATCATGTATGTGGGTGTTATCTTTCTGAGGAATTTATTCTTGATTAATATATGTTTATTTTTCAAGTAGTTCATCCCCTCCAAATTCATGAATAACAACAGATGGTAAATTCTTTTGCAAAACTCTACTATATCTAAGTTGGATATTGTTTAGATCTAATGGAATTATCATGCAAGCTTGGAAATTATGACCTTCTATATTGTAAACAAGTTGTCAATTTTTATTATTCATATTTGGAAGTGGTTGAGCAGGTAGTTGATTGGTTTTTTAGGGTATGATGTGGATGGTAAGTGAAGTGGTTGATTAGAAGGCTGAGTTTGATTTTGAAACTGTGGAAAAGTGTTTGGTTGAGAAGGGTAATATGGAGGTTTATATGGAATAAATGGCAATTTAAATTTATTATACTGAGGATTCCTATGAGGATACTGCCAACCTTGTGTCCATAATGAATTTTGAGGTGACCAATTTTTCCAAGGCATTAGAGTATTCCAATTATTTTGAGGTTGTACAAATTATTATTATTGAGGATTAAGACCCTGTACCATATTTTGTTGTTGTGGTGGCCATGCTCTTTTACCAATAAAATAGTGACTCGGGTTGGGTAGCTTCAAATTCATTTTAAAAGACTTCTTTAAGTACATGAGTTGAAGGGAATTCCTTTGTGATATGACTTTATTCATAGGTAGCACATATTTCTACACTATTAAGAGGACATTCTCTTAGAGCATGCTTATTTTTTCATTTAGGACAAAAAATTGATAATGTAACATTTTTATATTTTTACTTCTTTAGAACCTTAAGAGTATCTATTTCTTCACTAATACTCCCTAAGATAGTATTCTTGAAGTTGTCAAGAAAATTTCTTATTTCTTCTCTACTTACCATCCCAGCAACAAATTTATTAATCCTAGACATAACAGAGTCTCTTGGATTTTTCCTAGTTCTAGCCTTTCCTCTTGAAATATCTACACATAATTCACAAATTTCTCTAAATGATAACTAAGAAACGTCTTCTTTGCCTTTTTAGTTGAGCATATCTACCCACTCATCTCTAATGGCTTTTAGCAAAAGAGATTTTAGAGTTTCTTCATCTAGATTATGCATTTGAGCCCTTTCAACATTATAAGAAAACGCTTCAATGAAATACTCAACAGTTTCATCCTATTTTTTCATCATTTTAAATACTTCATCTTCAAGGCTATGAGGCATAAAATAGTCTTTGTATTTTTCTGAGGGTGCTTTGCTCATTTCTTCCCATGTTCTTATGCTATGTGTTCCTAATCCCGTAAACCATTTAAGTGCTTTGTCTTTAAGAGTGGTTGGAAACACTTTCAATTTTTGAGAATCAAACAAGTAGTCATAAGATTTACACAAGGCTTCAAACTAAAAAAAAAATAATAAAAAAAAATCAGGATCCTCATGTCTTACTCCATGGAAATTAGGGAGGATGGAGGGTGGGATATTATTCATTGTAACTGTGGTTATCCTCTACCACCTCTTCCTCCTCCTCCTCCTCTACCTCCACCTCTACCTCCTCCTCTATTACCTCCTCCACCTCCAATCCTAAAGAAACCATTGAGATTATGTACTTCTCCCTATCCTTACCCTACAATTCTAGATTATTAATAGCTAATCTAGTGTTCTTCAATCGGATTTTCTAGATCGTCTTCCGGTTCTTCTATTAGTGGAATAAAATAAGTTTCTTCTTCTTCTTCATCACTAGGGACTTGTCATTCTTGAACTAGATTTAGTTCTCCAATTGAATATAGAAATATCACTCCTTATATTAAGAATGTAGGTTCATCTACTACAACTTCAATAGAAGAAGTGGGTGAATCTTTTGGTTGGATTTTATATATTTGTACCTCGGGAAGCCTATGTCTACCTACAAATAATGGAATATGAGTTTCGACGGAAAGTGTTACACAAGGAGATCATGGTGGGGTGAGTGGTGACGGTTGAATGGACCTCCCACCTCTCCTTATAGATCAACCTGTAGAATCTCTTTCCTTATGCATAAATATGTTTTTATCATTTTTTCAATAAAAATATTCTTAAAAAAAATTGAATCCTATATACACTTACCCGAAAATGGTGCCAAAATGTTTTCTAATTTAATTGATTTTAAATTACTACATAAATTATCAATGAGGGCTTATATGATAATGAAGTGTATGTGCACTGCTTGTGCTAGGATTTTTTATTATGTAAGTAATTTTTTAAATTGAATTAGGATGTTTTCATGCACATGGTTCAGCTAAGAAATTTTCACTCTTGGAAGAAAAGAAAATAACACAGTGGCGTTAATAAAACTGAATTAAAGTGTAAAGGTAAATAGAAAAATCAAATCCAAATTCTCTTTACACTTGGAGAAAAGAAAACTAATTTAAAATTCCATAAATAAATATCACACCAGCATATCTAGATCTTATTCTCACTTGACAAAAATGAAACTAAATATTAAATGCATAATTTAAATATCACACTGGAAAATCTAAATCACTCTAATAAAGGGTTGAAAGAAACTGTACTTCTAATTGATCAAAATTTACATGTGCATAATAGATCTCTTTTATTTATTTTCTTCATCCTTCACTCAACAAAATTATTAAATCTATGAAAGAAATATTCAACAAACTCTGTCACAATATCTGTTCTCATTGTCATAAGCATTCACTGAAATTGAAAACTGAATTATTAGTTGTGATAATATAATGCTCTAAAAATTAAGATACAAAAAATAAAAAATAAAAAAAATAAATGAGACCTTATAGCTCAGAGGGGGTCGTCCTGTGAGTTGTAGATAAGTAGAGATCAATCAGAGATTAAACACTCATCAATGCAACACACGAAGGAATAATGAAGCTCAATTTTATAAATTCAAAGAGTGTTTTCAAAATATTAACTAGTATGTCATCGTCATGTCAGGAGTTAGGTTTTGTAGCCTCCTTAAATAAAATGTTTAGATACCTTTATCCCTATCTTAATTGACAAAAATTCTAAATATAACATAGGATATCATGAAATAGAGATTCCTCATGATTTTCTATCAAAGAAGAAAATGATGAGGAAAAATATCAACTTCATCCTCATCATCAATAACCTCACTCGTCGGAGTCATCTTTGGCTCCTTTTCCACTAGTTTGACTTCGATGTTGAACTCTTCTTATGACACCTTTATCAACTTGATGGATCATGAAGATAGCTAGATATCATTATTCCTGTTGTCAGCTACCTGTCCATACATTTGGCTCTTCGCTTGATGTTTTGGTACCTACAAATCCTTCAAGTAAGTTAGAGAATTGATCATTCATTACAGAATTGATGCAATCCAATAGATTGTGAAAATATAAAACCAAATAATAAGGAAACAATGAAAATGTAATTAAAACATGATTAGGTACCTGATTTTTCCAATAACCTTGTAAGACGACAACTTATTGAGATTATTATGGTCAAAAAGGAAGAGTAAGGAGTGAATGGAGTTTACGGAAGGTGTAAAAAAGGAAAATTTTGGTCTTCAACACATTTCTTTATTTAAAACGTACTTATCTACTAGGTCAGGGCTAACATAACTATAATTAGATCCAAGTTTAATCAAAATGGAAACAACTTGATCAAAAGGCTTACAGTACATCTCAATAACAATTTCCTGGTGATCTTCCTCCTTGTTATCTAGCATTGCATAAATTCATGGAATTATCTTCCTAACATCCTGAACTATGTTCACTTGCTGTGCATCATAAGTTTGATCCCCGCCACACTAATTTTGTGGAAAATCCCTCTTAAAATTCTCCTTACCACATTTAGAACACTACAACCATCCTGTAGCATCACCTTTATTCTGCTAAGTTAGAAGATTTCCCAACAACACACTGCTCATATGATCCATAAGGAGAGTCTCGTGAATTGTAGTCTACCATCTTGCTAGTCCTCCTTTGTCTTCTTCCTGCAAGTATAACATCTCAGCTTAAACCAAAATATAACATAATCACCATACCGCAGTATAGTTTATCGGAGGATACATCATTTGCAATATTAGCCAGATTAACATGATATATGTATAATCATAATCACATTAGGATATAACATCAGTTTAACCACTATCCAGTTATCACTGCCTGATCATACCAACCACATACCATGACCTCATGCATGAAAACTACAACCATTTCAATGTATGCATAATAATATATAAGTATTGACATGCATAAACAATACATAACCAACAGACACTCATGATGACCGTATCTGTCAACACATCATCCACTTTCACATGGTGATACCATTGCAACCATGACCACCACCATGCATACACAACACGTACATATACAACAACCATGAAGAACATATATGCAACCAATATGTATGCGTATGGAACACACACCACCCATCTAGTCTAAGGGGTGAACCATGCTTTAATACCAGTTTGTAACACTGTCCTCCAACATTTACCCAAGTTAACTGGTCTGCTAGGGTAAGCATGTGACAAGAGATTATTATAATGTGATTCAAGTCCCCATCTGTAGTTAAGGAAGTGGCATTGATAAAACCAAACCAATTTGACCTTCCACACATGGTACAAAACGTTCAGAAGCCAACCAACCCTTCCAAGTGACCAATGCCTTAGAAAAATTGGCATTTAACTGATCTGGACTGCCAACTACTCCCATGAAAACCATGCATGCAACTAACTCCTTCCCGTTTCTCCCATAGCAAGGCATGCTAGCGGTTTTTTACCTTTTGAGCTAGTTTTGAGCTAGTGTCCCTAAATTTTGTGCCACCTTTTTACAGCTAGTACTGAGTCCGCTTCCCATAACTTCATAAAACATTTAGCACTGAGACATAAAAATAGAATAAGGCTACTGATGCTATCATTATTACAAGTAACTCAGGTGACACCTAATATCCATGATAGGAATTTCGTCAAACATGTCACAAAGATGCAAACTACAAGTCATAATAATAGATCTAAGCATAGGGGTCTCATTCTTATCTGATATTTGTAACGAAGCAATTTTTCCTTATTACAATAGCTGCATTATCATATATTAGTTCATATATTCATTGTATGCTCATTTCCAAATTGAAAAACTGATGAAACCCATACATCAAGTCTATAATAAAACATACTTATAAGTAATAGAAATAACAAGGATATAATAGACATAAGAATCACATATGAACCAGTATATTTACACATGAAATACCAAGATGAAGAAGTTATTATTAATGAATTAAAAGTCCAAGAGGGTATGGGACTTCCACGAATGACCCAACCATATATTGGCTGAACCAAATATTTCTTCAAACCATTCAACCATATGCCATATTCTAAGCATGAATGTAGGACTCAAAACTGACCAATCCATCTTTCCTTGGGCTTTACCGCAATCTCCACTGGATCACTAATCCCTAAATACACATGGATGCCACTAAATTTCTCCACCTAATCCATGAGTAATTTTCCCATCTCATAGCCTCTAGACTTTACGATATATCCCACCATACAACAATCGAGGATTATTAGGACTAATCGAGACTCCACCTTCAAGATTTACCGTTTTTTCCACCATTCACCAGTTAAGGATTCCTAGGTCTTATTGAAGGCACACACTTCTAGGGTTTACCGTATATCTCTCCATTTACGGTCGAGGATTCCTAGGCCCACCAGGGAACACAAATTTCATCTTTACTACAATCCCACCTTCTCCTGTGTAAGGATTCCCAAGCCTTGTGTTCTTTCTTTCAGATACCACCTCAATCAATTATGATACCATTCAATAATCCAACTCAACAAAATACAAGAGAACCCATCACATTATCGCTATCCATAAATGGAAAGGAAAGGTTGAACAACATTGCGACACCTTGAAAAACCCTTGCCAATGATAGTAAGAGAACCAAACAGACGCATGCATGTACCATGCATGCCAAACCTAACAAGGAAATTAGACATAAAATTGATACCTACAAGTAATCCCATTATAGATTCTTGATCCTACACTTCCTTTGTTGATCCTTGCTTCCCTTTTCCTTCTTTATCCTTCCTTTGATTTCCTTGATCTAATGATAAAGTGCTCCAAGAAAGTGTCGAAGAGTGTGTGAGAGAGAGAATAGAGAGAGTTCCGAAACTCAACTGGCAGAAAAGGTACCCATTGATCCTCAGAAGCCTTTTTATTAACGAGGCCTACATTTTCTTAAATTTTCCATTATTTTCCTTCATTTTCCTCCTGACATTCAACCTATGACTTTTCACCTTCAATTTCTCCTAATTTCCATTATTTTAATAAATAAAATGACAATTAATGCCTCAAGCATTCCCAAAGCCTTCTCATCTACCTTTGCAAATTTCATTAGCCATAATAAACCGGATAAACACCACGCTAGGATGTTTTTGAAAAATTCATCTTGGAATACGTGTTCCATGACCTTGGTTATTATATTTCCATTATTAACTTTATTACATCGAATTTTCATCAGGGACGCTACATAATGTGTATTTAATTTCTCTTTGGATAGACATTCCCATACATGGGTATGCTGCTAGGCGAATTTGACTTTCTAAGTATCCTACTAGGGCAACCATTATTAATTCCATGATATACATTGTTATTGAGTCTTATGAGGACTACCACATCTTCGGTTACTATACTAGTGAGGTAATTTCCTTACACATTTCATTAATACATACACTAAGACTTTACATCAATCACTAACTTCTTATCTCTAGTGCATCCCATTAAAGAGTAAGATATAGAGGTGCATAATATATTATGTTTCCCAAATAGAAAAGGTAACAGAATATTGTGTGTTGGTTTATTTATATTTCTTCATATATATTGTGGTTGTTATTTTCATTTATTCGGAACCCTCGTCCCTCTTTTATTGAATTCTGATCATATTCAATAGTTGGGAGGCAATAATCAAGGGGTTTTGGGTGTGGATGGAAATTAGCCACCTCATCCTAGCCCATGTGGGCATCACATGGTTGTGAGTCCTAAAAATATATACAAATGATGGGGATACTGTCAACCATCCAATGATGGTCATCCTTCTACTAAACCCTAATATAGTGCCTCAAAATAAAATACCTCCCATTGGGAGTTTTTTTTCACTCGTGAGGGGATGTAAAACCATCATAGTGCCCCCATGAGAGGTGTTGGTACCCTAACAATTGTCTGTTCTTATCATCCTTCATTCCCTTCTCAAATCCATGCTCAATCTCTAAATGATACTCGTACGTTAAGCTATAGAGTTACACTACTTATGTGTAAGACAAATTTTCTATATATTAGTTTGTAATGGCTCTATTTCTTCCAAGTCACTCCAAGGTATTTCCATATTCACCATGGTAAGACTAGTTTCCTTTCTTCTATAAGGAATACATCAAGTTTTTCATAATACCTCCCCACTATCTCTCCTGGAAATTTCAAATTTTGTTCTACTTGGATGTGCATTTTTTTCATGGTTATTAGCTTCTACATTTGTTATTTTTCCTTTACTCTTTGCTGCCTCCGTGAGCTCTAACTATCCCAAAAGGTTTTCTATGTAGGGTGAGATCGTTTTCCCTACAGAGGAGTTTTTTCAGGGTGCGAATAGAGGTACTTTTCTAAGGATTCCTTCCCTTTTTACCTAAAGGTTTACTAAAGAAAATTTGGTCTCTGCGAGGCCTCTGTTTATACATGGGACTTTTCCTTGTATTTTTTTTCTCATTTCCTTCTCAGTAAATTAGTATGAAATTCTCTGAAATACCTAGACGGAATTAGCAACCCATTTCACTCCTTTTGATGTTGTTGTAACTTCTGGTATTGTTTAGGGAGAACCACCAGGACTCGTCGTCATTACAGGTACTCAAATTATGTTTATTTATAACTCATTTCATTGATTGACTCTAATCACTCTTACCCTTAATTTAGCAGAGCTAATATCCTTCATGAATGAGCTCTACAATTATGCACACATTGATGTTTAGTGCAAACATCCCGAGTAATTAGGGAACGAGTCATCCATCTCTAATTTCATTTTACATTGGTAAAAGTTAGTTGTATCATCAATTTTTAGCTCCTAGATGGTATTCTAAAAGGCACAAGGGAATGTGTTTGATTTGTTTTCCTCCACTCCTAATATTAAGAGTATTTTCTCTCAACCACCCCTCTATTGGAGAGATACGCCTGTTGAGAGAATTTTGTCATAATGATGGCATAAAACATTGAGAATCACCCTCAAGTTCCCTTGTTTGTCTATTTGAACTTCAATACATTTCATTAGGGGAGTTTTGAGGTCTAAAATAGGTCTCCTAAGGAAACGATAAAATAATAGTGGAAATGATAAAATAATATTAGATTACATTATCAAATTTTAAAGCGAAAAAACAAAAAAATATGTTTTCAACTCGTATTGCAACTTATCTCCATATGAATTTACTCAACTTTCAAGGGGGGACACTTGTTGGATGCAAAATTTGATTACTCATCCCAAAAGTACCATGTTGCATACTTTCAATAGTCCCTCCTACACAAAAAATGATAAATAAATGAAAAACATGATTGCAATCACATTTTTTCATATATTTCTCATTTTTTGTGTAGCTGGGTTCATCGAGAATATGCAACAATGGGCATTAAAAAGTTAAAAACACAAGCTGTAAAAGTAGTTTTATTATTTTATTATTTTTTAATCTTTTTACTTTTTTACTTAAAAATGTTGAATCATCCCCCATGGTTGACATAGTCATCTTGAATCCAATTAGTTTTTATAAATTTTATTTGTGTTGCATATTTTTCTTAGGAGGCCCATTTTAAAGATAAAAGTTCCTCTAATGAATGTTATTGTTTGTATGCCCAATATGGTATAGAGGCTATATTCCTCATCGGTGGCGTATTTTAGTATGCCCCGTGGATTCTCATTGGTATTATATTTATTCATATCTTTGGGATTGCATTCGAGTTACATGATTTGTAGAATTCCTCTTCTTTTCTTTTTTTTAAAATAATAATGTCAATACTTTTCTTTTTCACTAGATGGCATGCATTACACATCTTTTTTTTTCATTACATTGCTAGGATTTATTTCCTTAATCCAAATTCGTTTAGAAATATAACCATTGGATACTTTTCTTTTTATATCAAACCAGATTAAAAACCTACTTTTATCTGATTTCAACTCTATTTTTAATATGCACCATTATTTTGTATTTAGTTGAATGTTCGCATCCAAATACAACTCGTTAATATGTGTCTTTTGAACTACCAGTGATACTAACATTATATAATTCCTTAAGAAAATATGGATGCATCATGTTTATTAAATTTTCCTATGTTTTTGAACCCTAAAATGTTTATTTAATGTGTCCTTTCTCTTGTTGGATGAAAATCTACCTACGTTGATTTTGATATGTTAAAGATTCTTATTGCTTATGTTCAACTCTATCGTTACTGTAGTAACAACCAGGTTTTCATTTAATTCTATGGTTTTAGTTTAATTTAATTAATTTATTTAAAACTTGGTCAATTTGTCTTCATCTAATACTGACCCCAACCATTAAAAATATCTCTCGGAAGGTATTACCTTCTCCTCTGGTATAATAAGGTGGTACTTTTAATTCCTACATTTATTCCTTCCTTGTCTTAAGATGGTGTAAAAGTAGTCTCTTTCTAACCAAAAACTCAACTGACTTAAGCTTAATCCTAGGTTATCATGAACAATGTGGATTTTGTCTACCGAGCTACATCTCTCTGTTACTGAAAACTAATTTGTTAACTTTTCTTCAATAATTCAGTACCTACTTATATAATGTTTACACCACACTCTTGATTTTGCATGTGCTCAGTTAAAGGTTTCATAATACTTTTAAAATGATGATCTGCCTACTTATACGATTACATCTTATTGTTACATAACCATACACAACACATACTACATAAATCATTATTTTATGAGAAACTATATCATTTATCCTTTCACTAGTGCAAATAGAACCTCAAATTTAACATGCAGTTTAACATAGAAAGCATAAGCCTAACCAGAATTCTCATTGGAAAATTACTTAGGAACTAAGCACGTTCCTCCTAACCGTGAACTGTATCAAATAGTGCTTCCTAACTTTACGATTTCATGCCATCGGAATCCACAACCTCATTGATTCTTAGGTGATTTATTTTATATATTTTCCTCCCCATCGATTTGTAGCACCTTCCTGCAAGTCTCTCAACCTTCTCTCAACCTTCTGCCTATGCTCTTTTGTTTT
>APFE031064688.1:94148-104553 GCA_000404065.3 Pinus taeda
TTCCCCTGAATTTTCTTCGCTCTAATGCACATGCATTGTGTCCTTGTAGGTCTCTGTTGGCGACCTGGGTGGCATATCTTCCAACGCTTGGTTATTCAATCGTTCTCCTCCTGGGTAGGCCTGAAACATCAATGTTTGTCTGCAATTTTGATTTCTACGGAAGACCCATCTCCTGGTCTAGTTTCTTGGTCACGGTGTATGCTTATTCGACTGTAATTTGTATTTTGTTGCTTCTGTGTGAGATGTATAAGGGTTTAGGACCACTGGTCGTTTGTTTTGTTCAAACCCTTGTTCTGTGTTTTTCTGTTCTGCAAGTTTTTCGACTATCAGTGGTTCTCGGCTCTGTCTATGCTTTTATAAACTCTGTCCTCCGTAACGTTGTTTGGCTCTACCGATAGGGCTGTAAATTCGATTCTTTGATATTTGAAATGAGACCCGATAGGGCTGTAAATTCGGTTCTTTGATATTTAAAATGAGACTTTGAATATATAAAAGAGATTGTAAACTTTTTGGTTACCTCTGTGTGTTCGGATTCCGGATTTTCATTCATCCTTTTATGTATTCGAACGTTGGAAAAGTTTGTGAATGTTTCTATGTGAATTCTCTGTCATTGTTGTCTGAATCTTATGAACTGGAACTGTTTCTCAACCGCGTGTGAGAATGAATTGATGACCGGTAGTTTAATAACTATGAATTCACTGTGATTCCATCTATTTTCTTAGTATTTGACTGTGATTAATATCTGCATAGTAGCCATAACAAATTAGTGAATAGTAATGATACAATAACTTGACAGATAGTGAAAATGTAAGTTTATTTAAGAAGTCACTTGTACAGATGGTCTAGATGGACAATGGCTTTTCTTTTTGAATGCTCTATCTATTTCTATTTCTTTTTTCTTCATTAGCTCAACTCTCCTCTCCTGAATTGAACCCCTTTCTGTTACATTTGTTTTAAATTTACAACCCTCTGTTTTCAGTTGATGCTTATAGTTAATTTAACTGTTACAAAATATGGTTACAAAATTTCTACTTCTGTCAATAACTACATTCATTTGGTATTCCAAGACTTGTAGGAGCAGTTGGTTGTTATTTCCCTAATTACATGGACTACTCTCTAATTAACAATTGAAGCTACAGTAATCCTAACTAAAAAATAAAAAGAGGTATCTAATTTTTACTGAGTTTTTAAAATAAAATAAAAGAAAAATTATTCCCATAAGAATTTGATAGTTCAATCGACCACTAGCTTTTGAACCTGGTTGGAGTTCTTTCTGCCCAATTACGGTGAGCTGGATGCTCCTGCATCAGGCTCCCGGGGTGAAAAGAGATCATGACTCTGGTTCATGAGGTCCTATACCGATGTTCCTATTCATTCAATCTGTTTGGTGTCAAGCCATGAGCTATCCTCAATCGGATGGTTCTTCCACTTGACCAGGTACTGAAAATAATTTTTCCGCCGAGTACGCCTAAATACCTAAGTTTCGAGGATGCCTTTGATCTCAGGAGGTTGGACATAAGGCATTTGTCTTTTCCAAGTTTCTCCGTCTTCGTGGGTGTTCCGCATGGATTTTCTGGGTTCATCCTTCTTTTCCTCCAACAGATCTCCTATATACGGAAACAGATCTGCCACATTGAAGATAGGTGATATGCCTACTCCAGGTGGTAGTTGTATTTCGTAGGCATTCGCTGAAAATTTTTGCAAGATCTTACAAGGCCCTATCTTCTTGTACTTCAGTTTGTTGTACGTACCCTTAGGGAAGCGTTCCTTACGCAGGTGTACCAGAACTTTGTCCCCTACCTCAAAATGAACTTCTCTTCTTCTTAGATCTGCATGTTCCTTATATTTCGAGCTGTTGTCCTGTAATTTTGCTTTCACTTGTTCATGTAAATCCCTCATTGCATTTCCAAAATCTTCTCCATCCGCACTCCGTCTTTCATGTAAACCAAGATCCCGAAGTTCATGCACTCCACGAGGGTGCATGCTATATAGGATCTGAAAGGGACTGAGACCCGTGCTATGATTTGATGAATCGTTGTAAGCAAACTCTACTTGTGCTAGCACTCGGTCCCATATCCGAGAATTCTCCCCGACTAAGCTGCGTAACAGATTTCCCAAACTTCTGTTCACAACCTCTGTCTTCTCGTCGGTTTGCGGGTGATAAGAAGAACTATAGCTTAATTGGGTATTCATTTTTTTCCATAAGGTACGCCAAAAATGTCCCGTGAACTTCATGTCTCTGTCTGATAGGATGGTTGTTGGAAACCCGTGTAATCTGACAATCTCATTAAAAAAAAAGTGGGCCACGTGAGTGGCATCACTAGTTTTCTGACAAGGTACAAAATGTGCCATTTTTTAGAAACGATCCACCACTACCATCACTTAATCATAACCTTTCTGCGTTTTTGGCAGTCCCAAAACAAAATGTAAACTCACTGAATCCCAAGGTCTACCTGGAATAGGTAATGGCGTATATAATCCTGTGTTCTAGCTATGTCCCTTCGCTAATTGACACACCTTACACTTAGTCACAAAACGTTGTACATCTCGTCGCATTCTTGGCCAAAAATAAAAATGTCTAAGTTGCTCCAAGGTCTTATCTATACCGAAGTGTCCAGCCAAACCCCCACTGTGTTTTTCATGAATAATATTCTCCCTCATAGAACAGCTGGGGATACACAATTGTCCTCCCTTAGAAAGAAATTTCTCCTGTATGTTGTAATCCAACCAAGGACTATTACCCCTTATCAAAGGGTTTTGGCACGCCTAATAGGCTTCTCTGAAAACTGTGTCTGTTTTGTAAAGATCTCGTAAATGTTCAAAACCCAAAACCTGTACAGTGCTTTCCTATAAGAGTAGGGCTTTTCTACTTAATGCGTCGGCCACCTTATTTTCTTGTCCACTAATATGTTTCAGCACAAAATTAAAACTCTGTAAGTACTCCACCCATTTGGAATGTTTATGATTAAGTTTGTGTTGCTGCATTACATATTGTAATGCAGAATTATCTGAAAACAACACGAACTCATTCCATAACAAATAATGCCTCCCGTGTCTTAGAGCCTGTACCATTGCGTAAAATTCCTTGTCATATGAGGAGTACTTCTACCTACTTTCATTCATTTTTTCGCTGAAAAATGCTACAGGTCTGTCCTCCTGACTGAGTGCAACCCCGATTGCTGTTCCACTAGCATCACAACGTACCTGAAATAATTTTTGAAAATCTGGTAGCCTGAGAATCGGTCTTTGTGTTATCTTCTTTTTTAGTAGTTGAAATTTTTTTTTTGCTTCTTCTGTCCATCGAAAAGGTTGGCTGGCCTTGTTGATGGTCTCCAACATAGGAGCACAAATTCCGCTGAAATTTTTAATAAACTTCCTATAGAAACTTTCTAATCCATGGAAACTACGTACCTCAAACAAATTCTTCGGTGACGGCCAATTTATTATTGATGTTACCTTTTCTGGATCCATCTTAAATTCGTTTTCTGCTATCACAAATCCCAGATAAATTAACTCTCTTTGTAGAAATGTACATTTCTTCAGATTTATTAATAACTTGTTTTGCTGTAGCTTTTCCAACAGTTTGCACACATGCCAGAGGTGTTCTTCTTTCGTCTTGCTAAAAATAAGAATTTCGTCCAAATAAACAATTAAAAATTTCCCAATATACTCCTTTAGCATCTCATTCATGAGTCTCATGAATGTGCTGGGTGCATTGCTCAACCCAAACGGCATGACCAGCCATTCATATAATCCTTCATTTGTTTTAAAAGCTTTCTTCCACTCGTCTCCCTCTCGTATCCGAATCTGGTGATATCCGCTTTTTAAGTCTATTTTAGAGAAGTAAGCTGCCCCACTCAAACAGTCCATCATATCATCCATACGCGGTAACGGAAATCTGTACCCGATGTTGATTTTATTGATGGCCCTGGAATCGGTGCACATCCGCCATTCTCCTCCCTTTTTGGGGGCGAGAACTGTTGGTACAGCACATGGGCTTAAACTCTCTCTAATTAATCCTTTGTCCAATAGTTCCTGCACCTGTTTTCTGATTTCTTCATTATCCTTGGGGCTCACTCGATAGGCTGCCTTATTTGGTAAGCTGGCTCCAGGTATGAAATCGATATGGTTACTAATACTCCGCTTGGGAGGTAAAACTTATCTGGCAAGTCGTCCACTACTATATCTGTAAATTCTTCCAACATCTGTTGTATTTCTATAGGTAAATCTGTGATTTCTATATGCAATAGGACTGTCCTTGTCTTCTTGACTACAAGATAACTTATTTCACTGTTCTCAACCTACTTTAAAAACTATTTTCCGCTCATTAGCAATGCCTTAGTTTCATTTACTTCAGCTGTTTCCTTCTCTTGCCTGATAGGCACAAGGGTATGCCTAACCCCATATTTTTCGAACTTATAACAGTTCATCACTCCATCGTGTGTCACCTTTCTATCATATTGCCAAGGTCTGCCCAATAAGATACGACATACGTCCATCACCATAATGTCGCAAATGATTTTATCTTTGTATCGTCCTATCTGAAATTCAACTTCACTCTATTCGTCCACCAGCAACTGCTGCCCCTTTTGTAGCCATGAAACTCGATACGGATTGGGGTGTTTTAAATGCTTCAGTCCCAACTTCTCCACCATTTCTATTGACACCAAATTGTTTGTACTTCCACTATCAATTATCATCTCAAAGCACTTACCCTGCGATTTACAAACTGTCCTGAACAGAGCTTTCTGCTGTGTCTGTTCGACACTCTCATCAACTGGTTTCAGTAACACCTTATGCAGCACTAAAGCTTCTCCTGTTTCTGGGGCATTCTCTGCCTCTTGAGGGGGTGTTGCTACTTCCTTCGGTTGCACCACATATGCGCCTCGCTATCCAGTTGAATCTGATTCTGGGCACTCAAACGAGCGGTGCCCCCACTTGTGGCATCTATAGCACTGATAATCAGTTCCCCTTCCATGGCCATTTCCTCTGCCGCGTTGGAACGATCTGCCACCTCTCGTTCCGTCTCCATTTTCTGCTCTTCCCGAAGTCCTTGAACTGCTAGCTTCCTCGCTGTTGCTGGCAGTTCGGCCCCTGCCATAGGACTGGCCTCTTCCTCTGGTAGACCCTTATCCTCTCCGGGCATTCTGTCTTCAGGTAAGTTTCTCCTCTGCTTTAATTGTGCTCTTGTATGCCTCCTCAGTATTGTTTGGAGACAAAATGCTTATTTCATCCAAAACATCCATTCTCAGCCCATTTACATATCTGGCTATCCTTTCTGCCGTATCCTCTATGTATCCAGCTCGCAAATTCACTCGATAAAACTCCTTTGTATACTCTTCCACAGTTAGTCCCCTCTGTCTCAAATTCTATACCTGTCTGTGTAATGCGATTTGATAATCCCTTGGCACAAAACTGCCCTTCAACTTAGCTACCATCCTTGTCCAAGTTTTAATCGGTGTTTTGTTCAACCTCTTTCTCTCATTCTAGACACTGTCCCACCACAGGGCTGCATGTCCTTTCAACTTTGTTGCTGCAAACTTGACCCTACGGTCTTCACTAACTTCCTTGCATTCAAAATACTTGTCCATCTTGCTAATCCAATCTAACACAACATCAATAGACAAACTGCCATCGTAAGTCGGGAGTTCTGGCTTTGGTCTGTTGTTTGACAATAAGACAGACTTCAATAACTTTACTTCTAGTGATTCACCTTCAGGCCCATCTGCTGCCACTTCCACTTCTTCTTCATTCACATCACCCATTTCTGGATCTCTTCTCCAGCCTGCCTCTACTGCTTCCAACCGAGCAGTAAGAACTTTGAGTTCTTCTCGTAATGCCTCATCTGCCATTGTACGAGCACCTTAGCCTCATCCTCGTCTACCTATATCCATTTCTCCCAAATCTCCTCAACTCAAACTGCTCTGATACCACTCTGATGGGACCCAAACCACTTGGCAACACTTTACACTTTAATGTATGACGGGGATAGGTTATGTGGCGAACAAATATCTCTGTCTGCGGGTTTGCGTGAAGGTGGTAGTTGGTGTATTGAATGCGGGACTTAAATGACAGTACTCTACCTCGAAACACACCTTAACCCTAACCTTTCTCGCATTCTCTCGATTGTTCTTTGGTATTTTTACTCTGAGGTATTCGATGCCGTCGAGGGTTTGTTGGTCTCTACAATAGAACTCTATATGTGTTATGTTGTGGGTTTTTTTGGCTCTCGATGCTGTCTGAGAACTTGAATCTGCCTCTGGTTAACCTGTTTGTTCGTTTAATGGTAATGTTGTTTGACTGTGGAGGCTATTCGGCCTGGTTTTGTGGCTTGACTTCGGTAAGTGGTTTTGCTATTTCCCTGTTCCTTGCATGCGTAGGTTTCAGGTTATATTGCTCACTTCTCATTGTGGCTATTATGCCTGTTGGCTGTATTTATACTATGGTTCTAGCTCAGTTCCTTCGTTGCTGTCAATGGCAATCACTGTATTTTTGGCTATATGTCTTTCTAGTTCTCTGGCATCTTTGGTTCGAGTTCTGCCTCGGTATTATTTGCTTGTGATTATTGCTTTCTCACAGTGCGGCACTGTCTTGGTTGGAAGCACATGGCTTCTCAGGCACGCATCCTCAGTCTAAAATAGGTAACGAATCTTGTCCATGCTTCAATATGACTTTTTACCTGGTTCTGGAACTAACCCAGCTCGCCCCTTTGGTCGATATTTTCTCGGTCTCGTTCAGGTTGTCATGCTATGACGTCTGGTGGTGCTTTCCAGGTAAAACTCCTTTTGAAATTTGTGACTTCCTACAGGTGTTTTATTTCCCCTGAATTTTCTTCGCTCTAATGCACATACATTGTGTCCTTGCAGGTATCTTTTGGTGACCTGGGTAGCGTATCTTCCAACGCTTGGTTATTCGGCCGTTCTCCTCCTGGGTAGGTCTGCAATTTCGATTTATACGGAAGACCCATCTCCTGGTCTAGTTTCTTGGTCACGGTGTATGCTTATTCGACTGTAATTTGTATTTTGTTGCTTCTATGTGAGATGTATAAGCGTTTAGGACCACTGGTCGTTTGTTTTGTTCAAACCCTAGTTCTGGGTTTTTCTGTTCTGCAAGTTTTTCGACTATCAGTCGTTGTCGGCTCTGTTTATGTTTTTATAAACTCTGTCCTCCGTAACGTTGTTTGGCTCTACCGATAGGGCTGTAAATTAGGTTCTTTGATATTTGAAATGAGACCCGATAGGGCTGTAAATTCAGTTATTTGATATTTGAAATGAGACTTTGAATATACAAAAGAGATTGTAAAGTTTTTGGTTACCTCTGTGTGTTTGGATTCCGGATTGTCGTTCATCCTTTTATGTATTCGAACGTTGGAAAAGTTTGTGAACGTTGCTATGTGAATTCTCTGTCGTTGTTGTCTGAATCTTATGAACTGAAACTGTTTCTCGACCGCGTGCGAGAATGAATTGATGATTGGTAGTTTAATAACTATGAATTCACTGTGATTCCGTCTATTTGCTTAGTATTTGACTGTGATTAATATTTTCACAGTAGCCATAAAAAATTAGTGAATAGTAATGATACAATAACTTGACAGATAGTGGAAACGTAAATGTATTTAAGAAATCAATTGTACAGATGGTTTAGATGGACAATGGCTTTTCTTTTTGAATGCTCTATCTATTTCTATTTCTTTTTTCTTAATTAGCTCAGCTCTCCTCTCCTGAATTGAACCCCTTTCTGTTACATTTGTTTTGACTTTATAGCCCTGTGTTTTCAGTTGATGCTTACAGTTAATTTAACTGTTACAGAATATGGTTACAGAATTTCTACTTCTGTCAATAACTACATTCATTTGGTATTCCAAGACTTGTAGGAGGAGTTGGTTGTTATTTCCCTAATTACATGGACTACTCTCTAATTAACAATTGAAGCTACAATAATCCTAACTGAAAAATAAAAAGAGGTATCTAATTTTTACTGACTTTGTAAAATAAAATAAAAGAAAAATTATTCCCGTAAGAATTTGACAGTTCAATCGACCACTAGCTTTTGAACCTGGTTGGAGTTCTTTCTGCCCAATTACGGTGAGTTGGATGCTCCTGCATCATTCCACCTCATTTGGAGCTAAGTAATTAGCATAACAATTACATTTTCTTTCCCATTATGTTAATTTAATTTATTTTATTTTTCTCCTAAGGATTTAGAGGAAAATTTTTGGAGAAGATTCATCATATGGGCATGACCAATACAACTTTCTCTAAACTAACCAGGAGTTTTCTAAACTCTAGCTTTTCTTCCAAAATATTTTCAAACAATTTATTTTTATCTCAAATAACGCAAAAATAATTTCATCATTACATGACTCTCATTATCTATCACCATTAAATCTAATATAAAAAATATTTAAAAAACAAAGGAATAATGTGTTATATTACAGTCTCAGTTTTTTAAAATTAGCGGTAACACATAATAAATCTATTTTCTGTGAACTCATCAAATCGGATAATATTATTCAGTCACACTTGGTGATGGAGTTGTCTATAATGGGACTTTTTGGAGATTCAGGTGATGGAATCCAGCGGAAGAAATTGAGGTTAAATCTTGATTTGTTGTAGCTAAAATGGTTTTTTAACTGCATATTTGGATTCAACACCTTGAAAAACCCCTCGGACGCTTTGATTATGCAGAAACTAGCTATCAAACTTGCGATTCCAATAAATCGCAGCCAGATTTTGACAGGAAAAACCCACCGGAAAGGCTTCCAAAAAGTCGCATTATAGACAACTGCCTTTTTGATTAGGTATTAGTGACTTGTGGGCATGCTAAATGGTTAAGTATCGTTTACGCGTGGGCCTGCTTAACCACTATATTTATAAAGTGTTTTCCTCTTGATAACACTAGTACGATTGTATTTGTATTTACTGTTTGGTCATAAATTATATTAAACATTGTTTTTTGGTATGAAATTATATCATTTAACAATAAAGTTTTGATAAAAAATTAATTTATTGTTAAGGGATAAATTTTACTTATTTTTTATTAAGTGATAATTTTTTATTAATCAAAGTAATTTATAATAGTTTAGTATTGAAATTCATATTTATTGAAAAAATAATAATATCATATTTAAAGATTTGAAAATTTATTTCAAAATTAAACATATTTTTGTATTTTACAAATCTATTTTCATTACTTTAACACCTTAACGATGTTTTATTAATGTGAGGATTTAATTTAAGAATATGTTTTTTTTGTTTAATTACTATTTATAATGTTAGTATATATATATATAAAATACAAAATTAATATATAAATGTAATTATTCATTAGAGTGTTAGATTTATGTTTTTCATCTTGATGCAGTAATGTTCACATTTTAAAATGTTAAAAGAGTGTTTTCATGGATGAAATGTAAGATAGAGATTAAAATTGTATAGAAAAATTGTGTATTTCACATCAATGTATAAAGATAATTAGGGTTGAATTTAGGCTAAAATCAGAGATTTTAAGGTAAGTATTTAAAATTACAATAAAAATGTTATGAACTTGTAAGAAGATACTTAGCTTTAAGTAAAAGTTGTATATGTTAAAAACACAAAAATTTAATATAAGAATTAAAATTATAATAAATATGTTATATATTAAACAAAAAAATAAAATCAACATGTATAAAATTATTAGTGCATACAGAAATCTTTGTCAATAATACTTCTAATCCTTTTTATTTATTTGGTTGGAAGAAGAGATACCTTCCTATTCTCCTATTCCATTTATCTAACTAATGACATATATATTTCAAATTCACAAGTATAAAATAAATATTTGTTTCACATAACATAAACATAAACATAGATAAATTTAATTGAAATTGATAATTGTAAAACTAAATCATAAATATAAATCAATTTAATATGTTCATAAAATATTTAAAAAATGTAATTTCATAAGTCTAGCAAATAAGAAAGTCTCCATTTTTTTTTTATTTCTCTAAAATCCATAAATTCATTGGCACTTCCTGTCTCATATCCTCTATTTTATCTGAGGACCTATTAGTCGCAAACACATTATTCATCAATTGGATTTACCTTATTATATATCAGGGCCTATTAACCATACACACATTAATACATCAATAATGGTATTAATGTTAATGGTTAATCTCACTCTCTTCTTTAGAAAATCCCATCCTTTTTCACATGAAACAATGCTTGTTATCTACTTATATGTTTTAGTCTTTTTTTTTTTAATCCCTTATTCACATTCAAATGGTTCTTGATGGTATTATTTATCATTCAAGTTTTCACATATTTTAAATTATTATGCATTTTTTTAGAAATAAAAATTCCATTTAGACGAGCATATCAATAAATTATTATAGGTCTCTTTCCCAAGATGCTATCTATCT
>APFE031064688.1:107017-135765 GCA_000404065.3 Pinus taeda
CTATTAATTATATAACAGTTTTTCCTTATTAAATATTTTAATATTTATAGCTTTAATCTGGCATACATAAAGTTTCAACGTTGGATATGGGTTCTTACTCTTTAAGAAAGAGGAAAATCATTAGTCTATTTAGTAAGAAATACTACGTGAGATACATATATGCGGGGGATCCATATCAATCAAATATATAAAACGTATACGAATATGATACTAAATCATAAGAATTATTGTAATTATACATATAAATATGTTCATTTTCTTTTAATAGGGATTTTAAAAATAGGTTATGATTCATAATGTATTCACAAAGCTATTATAAAGTTGACTTAATTTTTAAGAAAATATATTGGTAAATGTATATATATTTAGGTTAGCGAATGTATAATAAAATAATTTTAAGTAAAATTAGTATAAATCTATTTTAAATAAAAGAAAAGAATATAATTTTTAGATTTTTAAAAATTTTTAATTTTGATGATAGAAAGACACTTCTACCCATCCTACTAGATTATAAAATAAACTTTTGAACTTAATAAAATAAATATTTTATAATTTCTTTATTTATATCTTCTTTAATGATACCAATTTTACCAGTTTCATAATTAATTAATTGATAATTATGTTTTAATTTCTTTTAAAATTTTGATTACTTTTCCTGGGTTCAAAATATCTCCTTTTCCTTTCCATTGTGAAGACTTTTACGCACGCGCGGAAGGTCATTTACTTGAAACTCTTTGATGCTTAATGTTCCGTTCATTGCTCTAAATATCGTCCAAGAAAAATATCGGGGTATACTACCATATGATAACCTAAATTGTACTGAAGAGAATGATCACAACAATTTGAAGACATCCAACATCCATCTGGTGTACCAAGCTTGTATTAAACTAATATAATTAGGATTTTAGTGTAAAATGAGATGAATAATAAATCAACAATCATGTCTAAATCTATGATGCAATCGACATTCTTAACAAGTCTGTTAGATAAGCATTGGGTCTCTTTGAGAAGTTATCAGAAACATAGAGGAGGCGTTTAATTTTTACAGAGTCAACTAACTAGTTTTATCGGGTACCAGCATTTTTCGTCCCCATCCCCTGATCTTGTTCACAAGGAGGTCATGGTGATAATAAATCATAGAAAATTAAAACAAAATAGCAGCAAAAGTTGTGATTCGGACTTCAATCCGTCATTTTACATTTTTTTTCTGATCTTCATGGTAGCCTTCGTACTAGTGCTGCCACTAATAATTAAGGGGAAGGTGTTGGTGTACATGCACTTAGACTAGCTGTGTTGGTGTAGACGCACCTAGATTAGCTCCAGTTAAATTATTGCTTGCATGTGGCACATGTACACATTAACATAAGATAAAGCACACTCAGCTTTAGTTAGCTTTAGTTATTGCATGTACAACTAAGCTTAACTTAGTTGATTTTATGTATTTATTCTAAAACTAATATTGGTGAAATAATTTTTCGTTCTTTTCTCAATTCTTGCTCGCTTCCTTCCTTCTCTTGCAAGCTTGTTTATTGTTTTGCAGATCTAGATCAATGTATCTCAAAAATATTACATGGTATCAGAGCATAGGGATTTGTAATTAGTGCACAAGCAATTTTATTTGCAGGTTCAGAAGATTGAAGCAACAACAAAGAATGGAGTCTAAATTGGAGTTTCCACAATCGGAAATTCTCACTCCATATAATTATTTTGAATGGAAGCCAAAGATTCAATTTCATCTCAGAAGTAGAGGCTTATTTCGAATAACCATGGAAATGAAAGTTGAACCAACATCGGTAATGGAGAAAGCAAGATATTTCAATCGCATGGATGAGGCCTTCAGCATCCTATGTTTATCTATTTCTCTAGAACTGTTATTTCATGTTGAATCATGTTCAACTCCAAATGAAGTATGGAAAATTTTGGAAGGATTGTTTGGAAAACAGGATGAAATGCAAGGTCACATTCTCGAAAATGAGTTAAACTCATTAGATCCGAGAAACTTTGAGAACATTCAAGATTTTTTCACAAGGTATAAAGCCTTGTTGGTTCAGCTGAAAGGATGCGGGATCGACAAATCCAAGCAAGAAAATCAGTTGATTCTTTCCATTTTATCAAAACTTGGTCCAGAGTATGCAGTATTCGTCTCTACATTCCACACAGTGAGATCTGCAACTGGTGCAGCTTGGAAGATGCCCTCACTGGATTCCTTTATTCAGTCTTTGATGCATGAGCAAGATAAGCTCATCAAAATGGGCACACTTAAAAATTCCAAAGCACATGCACTTACTGTGCATGCAAAAGGAAAGGAAAATTGCAAAGACCATCAGAAAGGAAAAGGGAAGAAGGATCATGATCCAAGAAAGGGAGGACATCCGAAACCCCCTGATGGATCATCTGGCTCAAAGGAAAGGAAAGGAATGAAAGGGAAATCAATGTGCAATTATTGCCACCACGGTTTTCATCCTAAATCGGCATGCATGAAGACGACTATAGATCTCATGGCGCAAACACTCCAGCAACACAATCTTGGAGACCACATTCCTCAGAATGCTAGGAAGAAGTCAGGAGAAAAGCACCAGATCCAAGAGGTAATGGGCATGCTTTGATTGCTCTTCATTCTGCACCACAAGGATGGATCATCGATTCAGGAGCTTCACATCATATGGCTTCTTCAAAGGAATCCTTTTCTTCTCTACATGCATACTCAGGTCCTCCCATTCTCATGGGGGATAATTCTACAGTTGCAACAACTGGACAAGGAAGTGTGTAATTCGAAGATGGATGTTTTGAAAATGTCTTGCATATTCCAAGGATTTTTGTGAATCTTCTCTCAGTGTATCAGATGACACACATAGGCAGCAGAAGGAAAGTGGAATTTACCCCAAATTCCGTGAGCATTCATGACATGCAAACCAATTTGAAGATTGCATCTCGCAAGGTAAATGATCAATCTCGTCTGTATACATTTTCTGATTTTGTTCCTCAATCAGATTCTATTTTGCTACTTACGCATGCAAATGAAGAAAGTAGGATTTGGCACGAGAGGTTTGGGCACTTGAATTTAAGATATATGCAACAACTTAGTAACCAAGGGATGGTCAAAGGATTGCCAACCATTGAATTTTCAAATGGTGTTTGTAATGGATGTGCTCTTGGAAAGCATCCACAAGAAAAATTCGAGAAGGGGCATGCATGGAGAGCCTCTTCACCTTTGGAACTTGTACACAGTGATCTCATGGGTCCATTTCTGGTGTTGTCAATGAGCAAAGCAAGATATATGTTGTCATTTATAGATGATTACACGAGATTCACTTGGGTTTACTTCTTGAAACTCAAGTATGAAGTTTTTCAACATCTAAATATTTTCAAAGCGCATGCGGAAAATCAGTATGGAAAATGCATCAAGATACTCCGCACAGATAATGGGACGGAATATGTCAACAAAGATATCAAGAATCTTTGTGATGAAGCAGGCATACAGTTGCAGCATACAGTTCCTTACACTCCACAGCTAAATGGCGTGGTTGAAAGGAAAAATTGATCTTTGAAAGAGATGGCTAATTGCATGTTGCATGCAAGATCTCTTCCATCGAAATTGTGGGCCGATGCTATTAATTGTGCCTCATACATCAAGAATAGATCGCTTCATAAATCTGTTACTGGAAAAACACCTTTTGAGGCTTGGACTGGAATGCAACTTGAAGTTAGTCATTTCCGCATTTTTGGATCTTAAGTATGGGCCCGCATTCCTCCAGAGAAGAGAAAGGCTTTGGAGCCTCAAAGAAAAGCATGCATGCTTGTTGGATATTCTGATGAAGTCAAAGGGTACATATTGCTTGATATCCACACTGAAGAGCTCTTTATTGAAAGGAGTGTAAAGTTTGACGAAGATATTTCGCATGCACCAGTAGATGAACTTGTTACCAAGTTTCCATCAACACTCATTGATGAGTATGTAGATGAAACTTCAGAACAACATTCTGATGACGATGAGTCTCTTCCTGTGACCCCTGTTATACCACCAGTTGTTGAACATCGAGATCATACTTCTGCACGTAGTTCGGAAGATTCTCGACCACCTTCAACACAAAAATGGCACAGCATGAATGATATCCTCGATGATACTGCCTCTATCCCTCTGTTTGAGGAAGATCCGCAAGCACTCTTAGATATGGAGCCATCCATGCCCATCCATGCTTATATGATGCATGGATCTGATCCACAAACTTATGCAGAAGAAAATGGGCATCCTGAATGGGAAGCCGCCATGGATGAGGAATATAACTCTCTCATTGAGAACTAGACTTGGGATTTGGTTCTGCTACCTTCAAATCGCAAACTTGTGAGATGCAAGTGGGTTTACTGGACCAAGAAAGCATCAAATAGCCAAGTTAGTCGATATAAGGCACGATTGGTAGCAAAAGGTTTTCAGTAAGTACATGGTGTTGACTATGATGAGACTTTTGCTCCAGCGGAGAAAATGGATTCCATTCAGCTAGCTCTCTCCATTGCAGCAGCAAGAGGATGGGAGGTGCATCATATGGATGTGAAGAATGCCTTTCTTCATGGTGATCTCGAGGAGGAAATCTACATGGAGCAGCCACCGGGATACATGCAGAATTCATCTCTGGTATGCGAACTAAAGAAGTCTCTCTATGGCCTCAAGCAGGCACCTAGAGCATGGTATGCGAAGATGGATTCTTATTTGTTATCTCAAAATTTTGTACGCTGCTAATCTAATTCCAATGTTTATTTTCTGAAGAAAATTGACTCCTTGTTGATCATAGTACTCTACGTAGATGATCTTTTGATAACGGGTAGTTCAGCTTCTGTCATTACCAACATCAAAACTGCATTGCATAAGCGGTTTTCTATGACTGACATGGGCTTGCTAAATTTCTTCCTTGGACTAGAGATCCATCAACGTGATTCTGGCATTAACATTTCTCAACCAAAATATGCCAGAGATCTTTTGGCACGATTTCACATGAGTGACTGCAAGCCAGCAGCCACACCTTTCTTATCAAGGATAAAGCTTGAGAATGGCAGAGACACACAATTGGTTGATTGCACATTGTATCGCCAGCTTGTGGGAAGTCTTCTTTATCTCACTCACTCCCATCTTGATGTCTCCTATGTTGTCGGAGCAGTTTCCAGATACATGCAGGAGCCACATGAGTTACACTGGAACACTGCAAAGCACATCCTTAGATATGTCCAGGGGACAATCACCTATGGGATTCATTATGCAGCCAATTGTTCTTTGAATCTCATCGGGTTCATAGATTCAGACTCGGCTGGCGACACCATTGATCGCAAGTCTACTTCCGGTTATGTACTTCGTTTGGGATCCATCCCAATTTTTTGGTCAAGTAAGAAGCAGGCTGCCATTTCTTTATCATGAGCAGAGGCCGAGTATAGAGGAGCAGTCAATGCCACTATTAAGGCAATTTGGCTACAACGTTTCCTATCTGAGCTTGGGATTAGTTTCCATCATCCAACTGTCATCTGGTGCGATAATCAAAGTACGCTAAAGTTTTGCACAGATCCAGTAAGGCGGTAGCATACCAAACACATCGAGATCCACATGCACTTCATTAGAGAACTCATTCATGATGGGATCATCGATCTTCAGTACTATCCTAGTTCTGAGCAGATTACTGACATCTTAACCAAGACTTTCACTGAGCAGAAGTTTCTATTCCTGCGAGATCATCTCGGGGTGAAGGACATGACTACCTAGCAGTTGTCTTTTCTCTACTTTTGCATTATATTTTGAGGGGGGGTTTTCTTCCCACTAGGTCTTCCCTCTTTCCTAATTTTTTATGCATTGTATATGGGTACCTTAAATGGCCGTGTTTCAGGGAATCATTCATTTTGCATCACACTCACCTAAGTTATGCTTAACGAGGGGTGTTGGTGTACATGCACTTAGACTAGCTCTGTTGGTGTACATGCACCTAGATTAGCTCCAATTAACTTATTGCTTTCATGTGGCACATGTACACATTAACATAAGATAAAGCACACTTAGCTTTAGTTGGCTTTAGTTATTGCATGTACAACTAAGCTTAACTTAGTTGATTTTATGTATTTATTCTAAAACTAATATTGGTGAAATAATTTTTCATTCTTTTCTCAATTCTTGGTTGCTTCCTTCCTTCTCTACCAAGCTTGTTTACTGTTTTGCAGATCTAGATCAATGTATCTCAAAAATCTTAGAGAAGGCCATGGTTTCCAATTAATAGAGCGCAACAGCTGGAGCAGGGTATTTTTGCCCTGAAGCTTTGAATGGTCTACCCTCTCCGACATAGCCTTCAATCAAATGAAGATAAACCGTTAAACTGTGGGCGTAAGCAGGATCAAAATTGCGGATGTCATTGTTGTCCAAAATAATTGGTACACTCGCGTGAAAATAAGTCCAGGGTAGCCAATCCAACAATTTTGTTAACCATCACCATGAATTCTCGTTGAAAACAAATCCAGGAACTTTGGGAACAACATCCCTCTTATTCACCAACCGCAACACTTTCACTCCTAGCTCCTCCATTCGCAGAGCAAATTCTCTATTCCCTACGCGATGACTTGCGAATGCAAAGGCAGTCACAGGTATAGGAAGTGCCAGAAATTTTGAGTTGAGAATTTTTTTTATGTCATATGAACTTAATGTTGCCAGGGAAGCTCCGAAGCTGTGTCCAGTCAAAGTTACGCTCGAACTTTCATCCTTGAATTTATCCGCCAGGCGTAGAATGTCATAAATAACAGTATCTCTGGCACATCTTGAATCCTCTCCTTTAGAGATATAACAGCTTAAAAATCCTTTCTCTACTCGGACATCCTTATCGCTTAAACTAGCTGTACTGGATAATCGGTGTCCCAGGCCTTTGTTCCTCAAAGGAGCAGTAGTTGGAAATTCGGCTCTGACAACCTTGTGCTTGAAATGACTAAACGATAGTCAAGCATGAACTAAAATATCTCTGGCATCCTGCATCCATTCTTGGCGTGTTTCAGTTCCTCTCCATGCTACTACAATATCTCGACAACCTAGCCTTCGTATATCTTCAGTATCTGTGGAAACTGCAATAAAGCCAATCCAAACATATTTCTCTACCGGCCACCCCAGTGCATCAGTTTCTGCACACAAATACTTGGTCACTTCATACTCGGCACTACAGAAGTGACGATCCCTTTCACAACTCTCAAACAATTTGTCAAGGCTATACTTACACCCACCTAAGTCATTGGTGGAAAGTTTAATATCAAATGCATCATAGCACAACTCTGAAAAATCACCATATCTTAGTATCTCCTTTTGCAAAATAGGATTGATGGGATCTAGTAACCCCTTCCAGTAGTTCTCTCCTTGAATATCTTTCCACATATCCGCAAGTTCTATATTTTCGTATTTGGTGAGATTCGTCAAATATCCATGCAAAAGAGGGCAGCTCGAAGTTGTCGAGGATGAGGGGAGAATCCTCATCCTTCGTAGTATTGAACACAAGTGATGTAGGATTCGAAACATCATTTCTGATTTTCTAGGGTTTCAAGAGAACGGGAAAGTTAACGATTTTAACAATAGTTGTAAGCGAGATTTTCAATTATCTGCAACCCAAATGTCAATATGCTTATTGCGATGCGCCAAATACCATATATAAGGGAGATCAAAGTGGAATACCTTGTGTGTCGATATGACATAGGAAATTCATTTGCAGCAGCAAGTAGGGTAGACTTGACTATGTTAAAATTTAAATGGTTGCATCAGGATGAAAATTCTCACCCTACTGCTGAACATTGACCGAAAACGTTTTGCTTGAACTTGTTGAACTTTCCACCATAAATGGTTCAATCACGAATATGTGTCACAAAATTCTCCCCACCTGTCAATGTTTCGTGATGGACATCACTCTCCCACGTAATTGGTAAATAGGTCAGAATACCTTCCAAACCTTAGAACCTATAGACTATGCCATTTGATTCCGAGTACTCAATATATTTATGTATTTTACCATATGCCTGACTTCCCTGACTCACCATGGCCATGGTGCACCTCGCCTAACTCATGAACCTTCATCATGTTTTGTTGTCTTGTATCCCTCGCCGCCGCTTACTGTGCTGCTTGCGGGAGATATGGAGATTCTGGCAGTGACCAAATGATTGGTCTGATTTTACGGTGAGGAAATAAATCTTCTTAAATATTAAGCATTTGATAGATGACAACAACATGAGATTCAACGGGCAAGATTGATCGGTCTTTTTATTGTATGGTACTTAATATTCATCCTAATCAATCTCTTTTCATCAATGAGTACTTAAAATTCCTCTACCACAATATTTACAACACTTCCATAACTTTACATTTCATTTTTATATGGGTTAGACCTCACGAGTGAAGACAAAAAAATGGGAATATATCTTAGAACTTGATTTTAAATTTAAATTTATAGTAGTTATTGACTCATTTTCAAATTATAAAATATTAATTTATTATTTTAAAATATACTAAAATTAATTTTTAAAAACTAAATAACTAAAAGTTACATATATTAAAAATAAACAAAAACAATTAGACACTACTGCCCTCTTTCATAATAATTAAACGATCGAATGTGAAGCAAGAAATAAAAGCTCTTTAAACTCAACCAACAGGTCGATCATTTGTTGATTTCAAGCTAAATTAATTTTTTCGATATTGATTAATTAATAAGAGAAAAAAAATAATAAAATATTAGAAACCATAAAAAATATTAATTAGTGTATATGTAACTAGCGTTAATTATCTAAATTTGGATTATGATGCTCTAAGAGGGTTAAATTTCTCTGAATGTAAAAAAAAAAAAAAAAAAAATTGACAGTAAAATTTGAGGAAAGGTTTTTACCTATAGAAATTTTATTCTTCTCCTCACTTAATATATGTGGCACGATGATGAATCTACATTGGTTGTAGTCTTGTGCAACCATGGAAAATTTGTTAAAGAACTATTTATTCTCACCATTTTAATTAAGTTAGATATGTCAAAGGTTAATGTGGCATTTTAATTTTAAACTTGCTCAGTTACATTAGTTTTTTAACATGATAGACACAGTGAATAACTTGAGTGATGAAATAAAAAATTTGAATGCAAAGTAACAATGTAACAATGTTGAATGATAGAAAATGTGCATAATGAAAATGCAGTAAATTACAAATAGTCTTCATTGTAATCAATCTCAAACTATTTTTCTCTACTATTCTTACTGTCACACATGTTAGTTTTGCCATCTTTTCATATGAATCATATGAAAATGGCAGTTGAAACCAAAGACCATTCAAATATTTAACGGAAACTATTGTAGTAAATATCATACCTTCTCTTTCTTGCTCTCCAATATTTATGGTAGCTTTCTCCAAATCCAATCATTGTGATTTATGCAGTGTTAAACCCCAAGTAAGTTTCAATGTTAGTTGTTTTTTGTTAGTTTGTTTGAATGCAAAATGACTAACAATGTTCAATGATGGAAAATGGGAATCATAAGAATATAGTCAATTACAAATACTTCATAGTTTCAAGAAAACAATTGAACTAAGTGAATATTTTATTTAATATGAGAGTTAAACTTTATATCTTAATTATGGTTGAATTACTGTAACATGAAATCAATGAACGTCATCAATATTTGTTTTGTGCTTACGCTGAAATCATTTGTTTTGTGCTTACACTAAAATCAACGCACACTGTTAATATAATTTCATTGAAATTAATGTACATCATGCATTTAGTTACATCAAATCAGAAATAAACATCTACACTAAAATAATTGTATCTAGTGCAAGCATTCAAATAGAATTAGAAATTAAGATTGACACTGAAATCAATGCCTACAGTGGAGCATTTAAATAGAATTAGAAATAATCATCTATATTAAAATCAATGCATCTAATGCAATCAATCAAATATGATTATGAATCAATGTCTACACTCAAAACAATGCATCTATTTTAGTGAATAACATTGTTTCTCCCCCCCTGTCTTCTCCATCTCTCTCTCTCTCTCGCTCTCTCTCTCACTCTTCTTCCTCCCCTCTCTCTCTCCCCACCATCTATATCTCCTTTTGTCTCTCCTTCTTTATCTCTCTATCCCAACCCCCAAACATACATTCTCTCTCTCTCTCCATATCTATATATTATATATATCTTCTATATATATATATCCCTCTCTCTCTCTCTTCCCTGCTCTCTTTCTACTTCTCTCTCTTCGCTCCTACTCTCCTCTTTCCTACACTCTCTCAATCTCTCCCTTGTCACTCCCTCGCTCTCACCAACTTTCTCTCTCTATATATTTATCCTTCCCCCTCTCTATATCCATCCAAATCCATCTCTCTCCCCCTCCCTCTCTCATTCTCTTTGTCGGCCTTTTACTGGGTATAAATATTTTCCAATGGTTTTCTTGCAAGTTAATCCCTTATTCAAGTATGCTCGGATAAATACCTAACATTCTAACCCTTTCCTTGGCTTGTAATAGGTTTCTCTCTGGTCGTTTGTGGGATTTTTTCCCTTTCATCCAAGAGCTGCTTTCAACTCCAAGGTCAACAATTCTTCCATGAAAGAGTATATAATCGTGGTAGGGTGAGTTTAGAAGCTTAAGTTTAATTTCTTTCTAATTCGGGGTTTTGAAATTTTCTCCCTTATAAGCAAAATGGCACTGGCTTGCTTGTGCAGGGACACCAGAACCGTCGAGGTCAACAATGCGAGCTATTGGATGGTGGGCTTCATTCTTGTGATTTGAACATGTACCCCGATGCTACTAGGTATCTAATATGATCACCTTAGAACTAAATATCGAGGCACTTACTATTGGAATTTGTGGCTTAGCTTAGCAACAACTTTGGGATTTATCTTGAGGATAATGTTTTACTCCTACATCTCGGAGTACTTGGTCAGGTTTGTGGTTCTTTCATTGCTTCTAGAGGTAGAGGGTTACTCTCATGCCCCTGAACGCTTGCTAGTCCCTTCCTGAGCGAAATGGATTTCCTCCATTCATGTCCCTAACATTGGGTTATTTCTCTTATGTTGTATCTAGGGAGCAAGCCGCAATCAGCCCATACCACAGTAGGTGTTTACGTAGCTGTAGACCTATTCATTCCCTTCTGGGGATTTCTTTCCTAGTCAAAAGGTTACAATCCATCCCTTATGTGTTTATTCCTCTGGTCACACAAATGGGTTGATTGCATGATTTGTTGGTGGAATTTTAACGCAAAGGGTGGCCATACTATAACTTACATTAATAGTATTGAATTCCTCATTTGGATATTATGCCATGAAAAATTCTACATAAAATTTCCTTATTTAGAATTCAAGCCACCCATATGTAGCAGCGTAATTTGGTTTATACCTTCCGAATGCCCGCATTTACTAGAATTTTGATTGTAAGATTTTCCTTATTTTTTCTTTGTAGGTGTACATGTTCCTCATGCCTTACATTTGTTATTATTGTGTTTATTTACTAAAGGCCTCTGCTGCTTGTAACATGCACCCTCATGCATTAATGCCCCATTGTTCATGGTTGCACAAGTGATGATTACGGCTCGACTCATTTCCACAATTCACCTCTCTATGGAGAGAGTTAATTCTACAGTGTGTTTCCTGGAGCATTTCTCTTTCTTGGTTCAACAATTTTCTTGTACCGACATAGGGTTGTCACTACAATTTATCTTTACCATTTCGTTTTGGTTACCTTGGACATGATAACGAGGTCTCTATAGTATTATTCATGATATTATCTTGAAAATTTTAATTGAACTATTGGACATATGTATAATTCGACATGTTGTTATGGTAAATTTAAATATTTTGGTTAAAGAATATTGGGTTTGTTATCTTCCTTACGAATTCAGGGACGATGATGTAATGGTATAGACGTTGTGCTAAACTTCATAAATTTTATGACACCTATGCTTAAATTTGACTACTTCAATTAATCCATGGTGCTTGATTATGTAAGTGTGGCTCATGGGACACATTGATAAGATTGTATATCTTATTTTATTCTCATTTTCTCCATATATAAATTTTTTTCCATTTCTATCACTTAGAATGGTTGCTTAATATATAACTAGTTTCCAGTTTTGTTGTTTAAAAACAATGTTGGCACAAGCCTTTCTGACAAGTTTATTGTTTATAAGTATGTGAACACGAGTTAGAAAAGCCTGAGTAAGAATGTTTTGATTATGAATTCAAGTTCACTTGTGTGGTAGTCCAAATTGAAGGGCATATGGTTCGCTTATTCATACTTCTAGCTTATTCACTCAATGTTTGCTTAAAGGCCTACTATATGCATTGTAGCTTCAATTTCAATTGTTATCTTCTTATTAAGGAATCTAGAGTGTAAATGCTATTAATCTCGGTATTGCATCAATAAGTATAGGAAATTACTAGGATAGGTTTGTTGATCTTTAATTCCATAATGTCAATTTTCTCGAGGTTTCGCTATTTCCTAATTATTTGTGGGTACTCACAGTATCGATTCCTTTATATATATAGATGCATGGTGTTATTGTTCGTCATGCAAATCTTAAAATTATTCGTAATGCATATGATTAAATTGTGTTCCATGCATGGTTATATACAATAAAATATAGTGCTAATATTTCAATTTCATACGCTAATTTATATCAAGTTCCAACACTCATATCTTCCTACATGCATTGCTTTATGCCAGGTTACAGATCACCACTCTAATATATATGTATATTTGTTTCACACACATATTTTACCCTTAAGTACTATGCCATTTATATCAAGTCACTACCTAATTTAACCATGCAAATTTAACTACCAATTCACATCCCATAATTTACATAAGAAGAGAAAGATCTATGTTATCGTGTATAGTTTATACAGTTCAACTAATTTGATCCTTTTTCCAACCAGGGAAACAACGTATTCTCGTCTTACTGTAGTTTCCTAACTTATAACCTCTAGCCGGTCCATTAACCATTATCAATAAACACTAAGCATTCTTGCGTTATAAATTCATGGACTATTACAGCTATAAACTTACGAGTAAAATAACATAATTGTGCATTAATTTAGATAGATATAACCAGAAAATTGAAGTCGTGCTCAATATAAAATCTACATTGGATCAAGACACTCACCACCCAATCATGAAATGTCCTTCTATGCCCCCTAGCTAGGAATGCTTTTGCAAATACGCTTCTTCATGATAATGTTTCCTTTGGTTGACTTGAACTAAGAGGTGTATGGAATTTTCTACCATACAAGGCTTCAAAAGGGCTCATTTTAATGGATGCCTGATAGTTTTCATTGTAAGTAAATTTAGCCAAATGTAGGAATTCCTCCCATTTCGCAGGGCGATCCATAACGTACATTCTAAGCATGTCTTCTATAATCTGGTTGGTTATTTATATTTTTCCATCCATGGGGGATCATATGTTGTATTGAATTTTAATTTAGTGCTGGTGTCGCCAAATATCACCTTCCAAAAGTTCGAGGTAAACATGGAATCCCTGTCGGATATTATCATCTTAGGGATTCTGTGAAGACAAAAATTTTCTTCCATGAAAATTTGAGAAATTTGTGCGGTACTAAATGTGAATTGCATAGATAAGAAATGGGATGCTTTGTGCAACTTATCCACCACCACCATGATGGAATCATGTGGTATTTTTATTCTAGGTAGCTCTGTAATAAAGTCTAAGGAAATTATTTCCTATTTTCATTCGGGAATAGGTAGGGGATTTAGCAGCCCAGCCAAGTGTTGATGCTCAAACTTTACTTGTTGACATTCTAAACACTTTGTTAAATATTTTGTTAAATATTCACAAACTTTTTTCTTCATTTCCGACAATGATTTTTTTCTTGATGTTGTAACCATTCTCTGGTAACCTGGGTGCCCAACATAAGGTTTTTTGCGGTATTCATTAAATACCAGTTGTTTCAAATCTTGAACATCACTAATATAACATTTGTTCTTATAAATCAATCATTTTTCAAAATTTTTATTATAACCAAGAACATGGTTTGGTGTAATTTTTGTTGGATTTCCATATATTTTGGGTCACTAGATATGGATCTTTGGATCTGCTCTAGAAAATCAGTGCTAATCTTACTAACAACCACCTCCATCAGATTGTAGGCATGCTTGCTCAAGGCATTTTTAGTATGGAATTTTCTACCATACAAGGCTTCAAAAGGGCTCATTTTAATGGATGCCTGATAGTTGTCATTGTAAGTAAATTCAGCCAAATGTAGGAATTCCTCCCATTTCGTTGGGCGATCCATTGCATATATTCTTCTCATGTCTTCTCTAATCTGGTTGGTTATTTATATTTTTCCATCTGTTTCGGGATCATATGTTGTATTGAATTTTAATTTAGTGCTCATGCTGCCAAATATCGCCTTCCAAAAGTTGGAGGTAAACATGGAATCCCTGTCAGATATTATCATCTTCGGGATGCTGTGAAGCCAAAAAATTTATTTCATGAAAATTTGAGAAATTTGTGCAGTACTAAATGTGGATTGCATAGGTAAGAAATGAGATTCTTTGTGCAACGTATCCACCACCACCATGATGGAATCATGAGGTATTTTTTTTCTAGGTAGCTCTGTAATAAAGTCTAAGGAAATTATTTCCTATTTTCATTAGGGAATAGGTAGGGGATTTAGCATCCCAGCCAAGTGTTGATGCTCAAACTTTACTTATCGACATTCTGAACACTTTGTTAAATATTCAAGAACTTCTTTCTTCATTCTTGACAATGATTTTTTTTCTTAATGTTGTAACCATTTTCTGGTAACCTGGGTGCCCAACATAAGTTCTTTTGTGGTATTCATCAAACATCAGTTGTTTCAAATCTTGAACACCAACAATATAAAATTTGTTCGTATAAATCAATCATTTTTCAGCATTTTCAGTATAACCAAGAACATGGTTTGGTGTATTTTTTGTTGGATTTCCATATATTTTGGGTCACTAGATATGGATCTTTGGATCTGCTCTAGAAAATCAGTGCTAATCTTACTAACAGCCACCTCCATCAAATTGTAGGCATGCTTGCTCAAGGCATCCACTATCATGTTCTCTTTCTGCTTAATGTGTTTTATGTCAAACTCAAAATTGCTAAGAAGGCCATCCATCTAGCTTGTCTAGCATTTATGTCTTGTTGACTAAAAAGGTATTTTAGACTGATATGGTTTGTTGTTAGGACAAATGTTATTCATAACAAGTAATGCCTCCACATTTTTAAGGCATGAATGACAACAACTAGCTCTAGATCATACACTACATAATTTCTTTTGTGGGTCTTTAATTTCCTGGACTCATAAGCTATTGCAGAGTTATCCTATAGCAACACACCCCCCAACCCTTCCATAATAGCATCATTGTAAACTATGAACTCCTTATTTCGATATGCTAATTTCAATATGGGAGCGGTTGTAGGTAATTGTTTAATCTTATCAAAAATAATTTGACACTCTATAGTCCATTTAAATTTTACCCCTTTTTTCTACAAATATGTAACGGGATGTGGTATTTTGGAGAACCCTTCAATAAATCAATGATAATACCCTACTAATCCCATAAAATAATGGACAACAACTACATACCTTTGTGTAGGCCAGTTAATCATGGCTTTTACCTTCTCTGGATCCATTGCAAGTCATTCCTTATAAATAATTAGACCGAAATACTAAAATTTGGGTTTGTAAAACTCACATTTGCTATATTTGGCATACAAGTGGTTTTCCCTTAATGTCTACAACATCAAATTCAAGTGGTCCTTATGCTCATCGTCATCCTTGGAGTATATGAAGATATCATCAATAAATACAAGTACAAATTTATCTACAAAGCTTCTAAGTATGTTGTTCATTAAGCACATAAAAGTTTTTGGAGCGCTAGTGGGACCGAATGGTAACACTACAAACTCATAGTGTCCATATCTATTCCTCAATTATATTTTATGAACATCCTCTTGCTTAATTCTCGATTGGTGATACCCTGTTCTCCAATCAATATTTGAGAATATGGTTGCCCCTCTTATTTAATCAAATAAGTCATCAATTTAGGGAAATGGGTATTTGTTTTTGATAATTAAATTGTTCAAGTGTTTGTAGTCAATGCACATTCTAAACATGCCATACTTCTTCTTAACAAACAATATCGGTGCCCCCAAAGGTGACACATTAGGTCTAATGTAACCTTTATCTAACAAGTCTTGCATCTTCATTTTCAATTACAACAATTTAGGTGGACTCATTTAAGGAAGCTGAAAAGTTGAAAAAAACAATGGTGGGGGTCCAACTGGAATTGGTGGGTGGCCACCAATATCCACCAGGATCAGGTTCTCTAAACACTGGGGCTTCCCCGGGTACCAAATCAATGGTAAATTCTATGTCTCGATGTGATGGTAAGCCGGGAATGTCCGCCAGAAAAACATACTAGAAATTCTTCATAATGGGCAGTGTATCAAAGGATGACTCTTGCCTCTGTTAGCTCCCTTGATCCACATGATTCAGAAATAATTGACAGCCTTTCCACGGACTCCATTTTATTTGCATGGATGAAATATTCCATTCTGATATCAGGTTGGGCACCCCTTGAATGATTTGTAATTTTCCTTTCGGATTAACATAACTCACTATTTTCACTGAGAAATTTATTATTTCTCCCTGTTTGTCAAGCCAATCCATACTTATTAGTACTTCAGATGATCATAGGGGAATAAAATTTAAATTTATGATGGTCAAATAACCATTTAAGTCTAAGGGGAACCGCCTTACGTGGATGCTTACTCTTCTCTTGGTACTAGTTGCTAACTGTACCATCCACATAGTTTTATATTTCTCAGTTTTTAGTGCACAATTTTCCACTACGTGAGGTCCAATATAGCATAAACTATCCCTATGATTAATTAAAACATAAACAAGTTAGTTGGAGTGAATACCTTTGATTTCAATCATTGTTCATTGATGTTCTACTTGCCTGTCTTCTAAGGCCACACTTATCTTAGGGATTTTTTGAGGAATGTCATTCACGATGGTAGCTTCTTGCATAGCTTGAATATTGTGCACAAATATGGGGTTGTGGGGAAAATCTCTGACCAGATGAGGCTCACCACATCCCAAACATTTCGAAGGTTCCCTTTCCTTTCCTTCGCTATTCTTCTTCCCATCCAGATTCATAGTCTTTTATCAAGCTTGTGACTATACTGGTTGCTTTGTATTCCCCTTGCTAAACCTTTTCTGTTGATGATCCTTCCCAAAAAAAAATAAATATTTTGGTTTTTGCCTCTTTGTGCCTATGGAAAATTTACTTATCTCCTTAGTTGGTCATAATTTATAATTCTCCCCCTTATTTCTGAGTTGTTGGTATCATAGTATGGCTTTCCTGACCGCTTCTTCCATCATTTTCACATTGTAAAACTCAATCCGCTCTTTGTACAATGTAAGTAAACAACTCATGAAATGGTGTGCCTTAGTTTTTCTTCTGTAATATAAGGAACATATCACAACAAATTTGTAAATTTTACCACAAATTCATCCCTCATGAGCTATCTCAACCTCAGTTCATGGAATTCATTGGAACGGTCATCATAATATTGTTCACTCAAGTACCTATTTTTAAACCATTTCTCGAACTCCTCCCATGACCCAGTCCTTTCCTCGAGTAAATGCATCCCTTTAGCTTCGTCCCACCAGAGATAAACCTTACCTCATAGCTGGTAAATGGCCAATTCGACCTTCAGGTTCCTCTCATACTCGTAAACTTGAATGTATTTGGTCATGTTTAGTAACCATGCTTCAGTGTCTTATTATTTTTCCCCATCAAACATAGGGGGTTTTATCTTACGAAATTCTCCCTACAATTCATTTTTCTTCTTCTTATTCTAACTTCTAAGGTAGTTCTTATTCGACTCCCCCCAACTTTCCCATGGTTCTCACTCCGTGTCATTTTTCCCATGTTTCTCCATTTCAGGTTCCACCATCCTATGGCATGAATTTTCAGTTATCCCTTTGATCATTCTCTCTTTTTCCTCGCTGGATTTTAGCAACCATTTAATGCTATTCCTTAACTACTCCAGTTCCTATTGCAAATTCCTAATGACCTCTAGGAATTGGACATTCTCTGGGGTGACCACCTCTTCTAGTTCAACATACATATCCACATTTCCATTGTTGGTAGGAATCTCCTCAACCATGATTTCGTTGAAACTGATCACTTTTGTACCTTGCAATTACACATAATCCAACTTTAACTATTCTATGAAATTTCGTTGTTGTTTTTTCATTTTTTTAAATAATATTGTTTATTTTTTTTCGCTTTTTTGTTTTTCTATTCCTATGATATTCCCTAGTCCGAGTGGTGTTGCTAGGCTCTGATACCATCTGTAACATACCCTCAATCTCAATTTTTTTTTTATAATGTACCTATTTCTCTTTTGGATTATGTAATTTATTAAGACAAAGAAGTTTACCATGGCCTTACTTTACTCCAAGTTCTATAATTAGTTGTTTTTTCCTCTCCTCTAAAATATACTCCTTGGTTTAAGGTCTTTTGATGGCTAAATGGCTGAAACTACCAAGGTTCAGTTAACACCTCATCAAGCTTAATAACATTTTTATTTCTTAAGTTAAGGGTATTACTTAGAGCCTCCTCTATTTTTGTGTTAATATATATTATATATATATATATATATATATATATAATATATATATTATATATATATATATTATTATATATTATATATTATATATATATATATATATATATATTACCTTAACACTGAGCCACGCAGGCACCTTAATTAATGTGACATGTAGGCATGGTTCTAACTATATTGAAACCTCTAGATGCCTTCACACTCCCCTCCACCTGGCTATCATAATAAATGAATCATGTGACCATGGTAGTGTGTATAGTGATGGTGGCTTATTGACAGTGAGGATGAGGGATGGGACACCAATGGTTCAGATTTACCTATGTAACCATAACCCACTTATAGTCCCTATCACTTTGATCATTGAACTCTTTTGGTTCATTCGTTGCTCGCTACTCCTCCTGGTGGCACAAAGCATCCTTCGGCTCCTTCTAATCACCTCAACTCTTCTGCTTGCACAAAGGCCTTGCTACTCCATTGCCTTGCGCTTTTACGAGGTATACATAATTTTCACTGGTTTGCTTGCAATTTGATCCCTTTTTCAAAAATTTTGGGCCAAATACCTAACGTGTTAACCCTTTCCTTGGCTTGTCATAGGTTCCTCTCACGCCATAGGTGGGATTTTCTCCCTTTCCTCCAGGAGTTTCCTTCAACTCCAAAGTCAAGAATTTTTCCATGAAATCTTATATAATCAAGGCATGGTGAGTTTAGCATCTTAGGTTTTAATTCATTTTTATTTCAGGGTTTTGGAATTCCCTCCCAAGTGAAATGGTGTTGGCCTCTTTTTGTAGGGACACAAGAACCATCGAGGTCAAGAATGTGAGCTCCTGGATGGTGAGTTTCTTACTTGTGATCCAGTTGTGAACCCTAGTGATATGAGGTCTGTAATCTGATCCTCTAAACATTACATATGGAGGTACTTACTATTGGAATTCAGGGCTTAGCTAGCAACAACTTTGGGGTTTATATTGAGGTTAAGGTTTACTCATACATCTCCTAGTGCTTTGTTAGGTTTGGGGCTCTTTCATTGCTTCTACCTGCAGAGGGTTACTCTTGTACCCCTGCACTCTTGTTTGTCCCTTCCTAAGTGAAATGGGTTTTCTCCATTCGTGTCCCTCACAATGGGGTTATTTCTCTTATGTTGTAGCTAGGGGACATGATGCAACCATTCAATACCACAATGGGTTTTTATGCAACGAAAAACCTCTTCACTCCCTTCTGGGGTTTTATTTCCTACGGAAAGGGTTATAAACCATCTCGTATATATCAATTCCTTTGGTCACATAAATGTGTTGATTACATCATTTTTTGGTGGAATTTCAACACAAAGGGTTGCCATCCTACCGCTTATGCTAACAGTATTGACTTCCTCCTCAAGTGGTTACCCCATAACAAATTATACAACAAATCAACTTATTTGGAATTAAAGCCACCAATATGTAGCAATGTAATTTGGTTTATACCTTCTAACCTCTTGCGTTTACTAGAGTTTTAGTGGTAAGCTTTTTATTATTTTTCCTTTGTAGGTGTACCTTCTTCTCACACCTTACATTTTCTATTATTATGTTTATTTATTGAAGGCCTTTGCTACGTGTAATACGCACCCTCATGCATTCACAGCCCATTGTTCATGCTTGTACAACTGACTATTGTGGTTCCTGGCCTCTCTATGGAGATAGTTAATTCTACAATGTGTTTCCTGGAACATTTCTCTTTATGGGTATAACAATTTTCTTGTGCCGACACAGGGTTTTCGCTATAATTTATCTTTAACATTCGGTTTTGGTTAATATGGACATGATATCTAGTTTTCTGCAGTATTAATCATGATATTATCCTGAAGATGTTAATTGAACTATTGGGCATATGCATAATTCGATGTCTTTTTATCGTAAATGTAAATATTTTGGTTGAACACTACTAGGTTTGTTATGTCCCCTATGAATTCAACGATGATGGCATAATAATATAGATGGTGTGCTAAAAGTTATAAATTCAATGATTCCTATTCTTAAATATGTCTACTTCAATTAATCTATGGTTCTTCATTGGATAATAGTGGATCGTGGGACACATTGGTAGGCTTGTATATCTTATTTAATCCAGATTTACTCCATATATAAATAGTTTCTGATTTCTATAATTTAGAATGGTTACTTATCATATAATTAGTTTCTAGTTGTTTTGCTTAAAACATATGATGGCACAAGCCATTATGACGAGTTTACTGTTTATATGTATGTTAACACTAGTGAGATAATCATGTGTAAGAATTTTGTGATTATGAATTCATCTTCACATGTGTTGTAGCCCAAATCAAAGGGCATATGGTTTGCTTATTCATACTTCTAGCTTAGTCACTCAATATTTGCTTAAAGGTCTATTGTATGTGTTGTAGCTTCAATTATGATTTCAATCTTCTTATTAAGGAATTTGGAATGAAAATGCCAGTAATATTGGTATTTCATCAATAAGTATATGAACTTACAAAGATATGTTTTTTAATCTTTAATTCCAGAATGTCGAGTTTCTCCTAGTTTCTTTATTTCCTAATTCTTTTTTGGTACTCATAGTCTAGATTCTTTTATCTATGTAGATGCACGGTGTTAATGTTCGTCATGATAATCCTCAATTTACACTTAATGCATATGCTTAAATTTCATTGGATGCATGGTTATATATAATAAACTATGGTGTTAATATTTCAATTTCATGCGCTAATTTATATGAAGTTCTAGCACTAGAATCTTCCTACATGCATTTTTTTCTATCAAGTTACAAATCATTGCGCTGATATTTGTTTTTTGTTCACTAACTTATTTTACCCTTCAGTATTGTACCATTTATATAAAGTCACTACCTAATTTAACCATGCAGATTAATCTAACAGTCCACACCCAATAATTTACATAAGAAGAGAAAGATCTATTCTATCCCATCTAGTTTATATACTTCCATTGATTTTCTTTTGTTTCCAATTGGAGCAACAACTTAGTCTCAACTTGCTTATGTTTCCTAAATTGTAACCTTTAGCTGATTCATTAACCATTCTTGACAAATAATAAGTATTATTCTATTATAAATTCTTCAACTATTTCAACTAAATAAATACGAGTAAAATAACATAATTGTGGGGTAAAAGCATGTTAATGTGTATCACCTTTTCCCTTTTTGTGGCAATGAAGTTTTATAAAAATAGAAAGGAGTTGGATTGTTTACTCTTAAATCTACACAAATCATAAAGATTAGGTGGTGCTAAAAGGAAACAAAACATGTCAATTTAATTCAATTTCATGTTATATCTTTTCTAAAATTTAATATATATTTTATTTATTTATTCATTTTCTTTAAAAGATATTCATTAATATTTTACATAAATTTTTAAGTAGTGACAAAATTGCGACCCCCAATTTCTCTATTGATTTATGTTTTTTAATTCCAATTTCTTTATGAGATGTGTTGTAATACTTAAGTGTCTCATTATATGGAAAAAGAAAAAATAAATATTTTTTTTATTAATAACATAAATACTTATTTATAATAGTTCATCCAATGTACCTGCATGGCTTTACCACTATTCTTAACAACAAAAGTAATTAAACCAACATTACATATTAGGGGATATTACACCTTTGCACATGTCACCATCCTTTCTTGCCATTTCTACCATCATCACACTTGATATCATGATTAGATACACTATTAATAAACCAATAATCAATATTTATTAGTGATAGTTCAACATCTATTTGTGCGCATGCACAAAATGTAAAAAGAATGTTAGGAAATGCCTTATTTAACATCATTGCACATGCATCAGTAATAAGAAAGTAACTATCAAGTCTCATTTTTCCAACAAAACACTGACATAATATTGCATGCACTTTCATATTTTGTCTAAAGGAAATCTAACATACTAGATATTGTTCTTGTGCATGCAAATGGATAACAAGCTTTCAAGAGAACTATCCCAACAAGTAATTTTCATTGTTCGTACTATTATGTTTTCTTTTCCAAAGGGATTAACACAATATATTTTATACTTATATATGTAAATGCATGTTCTTTTCCAAAAACTTGTTTTCCATAAGAGAGTTATTCACAATGGTTATTATATATAAAAATGGAAACTCTATTCCAAACAGAGTTAACATAATAGGTATAATTTCTTGCATGCAACTACTTATCCTCTCCGATAAAAAATTAGATGATAGCCTCTTCTTCTCGCATGAAAAACATATATTTCTTTACTAAGCAAACTAACTAAATCTAGCATGGAAAAATAAACACATTATTTTTCCATGGGATCAAACACAAAAAAAAATATTATTTTGTACATGCAAAGAGACATTTTCCTATTACCAGAACACCTAGCCCAATAACTATAGATAATCTTCTCTTAAAAGAAATCTAATACCATAGGTAATCCCTTTAGATGTGCAAATGCATATTATTTTTCGTAAGCAAAGTCCAACACAATCAATATTATGTGATTGCACCTCCCTTTTCTCTGAAAATCTAATACCAAAACAATAATATTCCATGCATGCAAGTGTATATGTTTCTCTAAAGAATCTTCCAAAGGAATTTTAACACAACAAAGCATGTGATTACGAGTTTTCCTCTCCAAGAATCTGATTCATTAATGCATACAAGGACATGATTTTATCTTCTCTTATTTTTGAAAATTTCTAACACAACAAATACTTCTTTGCATACAAATATATATATAATTATTTTCTAACTAATGTAACACAATAATTATTCCTTTTCCAAAAGTTAGCTAACTCACTAGATATTATGCATGCAATACAAAATATTTTCTTACCATTTCACGCATTAAACAAATTTGTAATGTAGTCCTCGAAGAATACCATGCATAACAAATCCTTCTTAAATAACACAACAAATTATATTTTATGCAAAGGATTTATGTGAAAATTTTCTCAAAAAAGTTATTTATCTCTTTCTATGCGACTCAAGCTTCCCATACATCTAAAATCACATATTCATTTCTAGTAGGTTAAAAATAATAGATATTATTCATATAAACATAAGCACATATTTTCTTTATGAGTCCAATGTTTCTCTTTAATGCATATGCATCATGAAAACATACTTTGTAATATTGTAAATGGAATAACTTAATTAATTTTCAAGAAATATCAACATAATTATTCTATTTTTGTGCATGTGAATAAATTATCTCTTTTAAAGAAATATCAAACTTAATAGTTGTTTGTTTGTACATGAGATTAATTTATTTATTTTCAAGAATATTAACACAATAGTTATCTCTATATGTACATAAACAACTATTCTTATCATGCTAACAAGTCAAATGGCAACACTCTGTTTTACTTTGTTTTTCCTATTTTATCATCAACTTTGGCATTGGTTTTCAAACACCTGAAATAAATTTTGAAAGTTTATTTATTTATTTATTTTATTTTATTTTTATTTTATTTTTTATTTTATTTTTTTTTTTATTTTTTTATTTTATTTTTTTTATTTTATTTATTTTTTTTATTTTTTTCACAATGAGTACATTAAAAAAAACTCTCTTAGCTTTTGTACACATGTCATGGTTCAGAATATTTGAATGAATCTTTGATGCCTATTTTTCCATATTTAAATATTATATAAGTTTTTGATTTAGCCATTCACTTTGAGTGCTATTTCAGGATATTAAAATGAAATTTTTAAAAATGAAAGAGGCTTTTGGCTAAAACGGGCTCATTTAAACAAACCTCTTTCATTTTATACACATATACTATGTTTTAGAAGATACAAATACATATTTGGGCTCTATTGTTTAATAAATAATGCAATTCACACAATTATTTAACCGTGAAATATTTTAAGAATTCAATCAACAAAACGCATTCCTCTATACATGAAATTCCATGGAGGTTTTTCAAGAAAATAATCTCGATTCTTTATCATATGAAATCTTTCATGCAAATAAATTTTATGCCTACTACTTCATGCAACATATGCAAATGCAATGATATTCAAAGACCACATTTACTTATCTTTTAATGTTTGAATCCCTCATCCCAATGAGACTCCTAATGTGGTATTCTATGATGAATTGATAATGTATGCCATACTACTATAGCCAGCATTGGCCAATTAATAGATAAAGAAATTATGCATTGAGTTCCCCACTGGATCTCATTTCATTCAACCAATTTTGTTCATATAAATATTCAAAGACACTCCTGCCTCTCTCTTGTCTTTATTGTACATGTATTTCGTCATTAGTTCTCATTTCCCTTAGGGTTACAATAAGTAGAATTAAGAAATTAAAATATCTTTCCTAAATCCTAAAAGGATTTCATAAATCACCCATAAATCACTTCACAAATTATTTTTTTCTATATTGTTAAATCACTCCGTAAATCATCCATAAATTACTCCACAAATCATATTTTTCCTAAATTCTAAAATTACTCCGTAAGTCATCCATAAATATCTCATGCTTTTTCCAAAGTAGATTTTGTTTTTGCTTATGGAAAACATATCACTTATCCATATTTTCTCTAAAAATATGAGTAAATTAGTCTACTATTATAAATATACCAACTTGGAAAATAAATTTATTACATAGGGAATTAATTCTTCTAAAATTGAGATTAAAATTAATTCTTTTAATATTGTTATAATTAGAATTGGAATTAATTTCTTATTTAATATCATAGAGAATTACTAATATTTAATATTCTACAACACTCATTTTACGATATCTTTTATGGTATCTTATGCTAGGGATATTGCATATTCCTAGCCTTAAAGAGAACATTGTCCTGAATGTTATTATATTGTTGGAACACTAACATTTACTCCTAATATAACAATATAAATAACAAAAAATGGAACCAGATCCCTTTAGAATGAACGATGCTTATGTTCAATAGGTAGAATCAATAATTCTTATCGGTAATCATAATACTTCCACAAGTACTAAGAGAGCTCGAGCTCTCTAATCATCAAAATGATAAAAGACTATATCAAGTGGATGCTATCTTTTATTTAGGGGTTACATCAGTCTTTATTTCCCACTAGTGTTGTTTGGATATTACTGTCTTTCTCTCACATAGTAACTTCAATCAAATTCAAACTTATGGCATTTAGATATAACCATTTTCCTCTGGTCTGTGAATAATTTAGAGCTCAATAGTTCATTGTTTTATGTAATATTAATTATTTCAACGACACACATATATTTCAATTTATTTCCTCTCTCAACGCATATAGTTAATTCTTTTTGGACATGTTCATTTTCTCATACAAACCTACAAAGACTACTTATTTCATTGAAATTGTCACATAGATAAAATTAATACGTCATGCATGAAGAACTATAACACATACAACATATTATAGATATGCAACTCACATAAAAGATCCAACACCTTCAGACAATTTCAAAATCAATAGTAGATTATAGATATAATTTCATGTAATTGTAGTTAACAACTGGGAATTATTTAAGAACTGTGCATGTTCCATCCAACCATGAACTATGTCCAATAGTTTTTCCTAAGCTAATATTTACTTGCCACTAGAATCAACAACCTCATTGATTTCTTGGTTGTTTATTTTATAGATTTCTTTCCAGAATATTTTTAGCAGCATTGTGCGTTAAGGTCTTCTAGCCTTTGGCCTAGGCCCTTTTGTTTCATATTTTTCGAGAAAGAAATATTTTTCTTTAAATGACACATTTCTCTCTCATTGTACTTCATTCCACCCCACTTAGTATTTATCTCTATCTTTTTTCTCGCGCTGGATACTTTTAGGGAATATCCATCAGGCAAACTTAACCACCAAGATTTTTTCATAAGTTGGCATGAAACCTTCTAAAGGTCTAGCACACTTTTCTAAATATCCCAAACAATGTATTTATTAATTCAGTAGTAAAATAAAATATTACATCATCACATTATTCCAATCATGGCTTCCATAACCATTCAATCTAATAATATTTCAATGTCTAAAAATAGTCAATGTGTAATCCATTGTAATTTAAATAACTTTCCATTTCCATATTGTCATTAAAGCAAAGGAATATTTATGTAAATCATGCATCCATACTTAACCCTCAACATGGGTCCACAATTTTTAAAATTACATTAACAAAAAATCATAACATGTCATACGAGTGGTATACATTCCAAATTCCATAGAATAAAAATCATGCAGCTTAGAAAAACATTAACATATCTTGCACACCATAAAATTATACATTATCTAAGGTCTCACTTTACCAACCATTAATTTTGTAGAGAAATAAGAGTCACATTAAACACTAAGACACAAAATATAATTTTCCTTTCAATTACTTGGCACCCTTAGTTTAATCCATTACCCTTTAAAATTTTTTATGTATAGTAATAACATTTCTATATTGTATGAAAAACTTCCACTTTATTATCAAACAATCTACAACATTTCGGAATTAAACTCTTACTCAAAACATATGGCCCTACTTCACTCTTTGCACTTCATTATAAATCTTATAAAAAATTAACTCTAAAACTAATCACTAATCTTTAATGACGTTTCCAAACATGATATCACATTCCTAATCATGTCTTCAATGATTATAAACATGTATTTTATTACAAACCTCATTCTTCATTGTCCCACAATAATACTAATACTTCACACACATGTAAAAATATAGGCCATATTCATTGATGCATTCCTACAAACACTTTAGTAACATGAAAAAATATAGGAATTATAGGATTTTTTTTTACAGTTAGCTTGCAGCCATGGAAGCTACAACCATTGGGCAATTTTGGGCAAACAGTTTGCAAGAATGCAATCTATAGCCATGGACACATTTTATCAAACAATTAGAAGACAAACGAATTTAAATTTGTTTAAACTACGAAAGGGACAGTAAAACTAGAATTTACAAAATAACATGAATAATATTAATATCATCAATTGTAAAATTTATATAAAACAACACAATCGATAATGCCTATAGGGTAACGGCGAATTGAAAAAATTTACCATATTATGGAATTCGAGTCTAAAAAGGAGTTGTTTTTAATTACAGTTGGGGTTACATTGTCAATGGTACGAATACCCCTAACGTTGAGTTGAATTGCATACAAGACTCCCTGAGATGCCATTCTTTAAAATAACAAAACTTTGAACACAGGTGATGGATTAAAGTATTGAACATAGGTGATGTAGGATTCGAAACATCATTCCTGATTTTCTAGCGTTTCAAGAGAACGGGTAAGTTAATGATTTTAACAATACTTGTAAGCCATACTTTCAATTATCTACAACCCAAATCTCAATATGGTTATTGTGTTGTGCCAAATACCATTATATAAGGCAGATGAAGGTGGAATACCTTGTGTATCAATATGACATAGGAAATTCATTTGCAGCAGCAAGCAGGGTAGACTGAATGAATTTGACTATGTTAAATTTGAAATGGTCACAGGAAGATGAAAAATCTCACCCTACTGCTGAACATTGAACGAAAACATTTTGCTTGAACTTGTTGAACTTTCCACCATAAATGGTTCAATCGTGAATATGTGTCATTCAAAATTTCTTCCCACCTGTCAACCTTACCTGATGGGCATCACTCTCCCACGTAATTGGTAAATAGGTCAGAATACCCTCCAAACCGTAGAACCTACAGAGTACGCCATTTTCTTCCGAGTACTCAATATATTTATGTATTTTACCATGTGCTTGACCGCCCTCACTCACCACGGTTGTGGAGCACATCGCCTAATTCATGAACCTTCATCACGTTCTTTTGTCTTTTATCCCTCGCCGCCACTTATTATGCTGCTTGTAGGAGATATGGAGATTCTGGTGGTGACCAAATGATTGGTTCAACTTTACTGTGAGGAAATGAATTTTCTTAAATATTAAGCATATGTTAGATGGCAACAACATGAGATTCAACGGGCAAGATTGATGAGTTTTTTTTATTCTATGGTACTTAATATATGTCATAATCAATCTCTTATCATCAATGACTACTTAATATCCATCTAACATAATATTTACAACACTTCCATAATTTTACATTTCATTTTTATATG